>ML769815.1:0-47975 GCA_009733575.1 Gymnopus androsaceus JB14
GTCATATGACCGAGATGATGAGTGATATCATCATACGTTCAACAGGAATCTGATTGGGATAATTGTTGTTTGGTCAGTTTTCATACCTAGCACAAACCTAACTCATCATCTGGAGCCCACTGCAAGGGAAGCTACTTTTGATTGAACCTAAAAAGCACAAGTAACTGTTGATCAGTCAGTGCACTAAAAGGATTTGTCATTGCAGTCAAAATGCCTGGCTCATTGCATAATCCATCAGCTGGGAGACGTACACGTAACTCCAGCAAACAGCCATTACTGCCAATAGAAAATCCTGATGTGCTACTGAAAAGGAAGCCAAAGATACCTCTGTATCCACAGCCACCCTATCCACAGACACCCAAGGACAGAACTATAGCAAGAGTAGCACCGCAAGCTCCTCATTCAATTCGAACTGTGCTGTCAACTAGACCTTCACCTGTGCCCAAGGAAGAGTGTAACAGCCCATCCTTAGTGACTATAGAGGAAGTTCTTGCTAGTCAAGCAGAATCATCCATGAGTCAACATAGTATGCAGTAAAGCTTTTGCAAAAGAGACTGATAAGTGGTCATAGACCTATTGCAAAAGCACACAATAACTCCTGGAGGCCTGGAAAAAAGCCTGGTCAGCTGCCAGAGCTCAGTGAGGCACTCAGGGCGCTCATTTGGCACCTCTGGCACCCTCCCAAAATGATGGAATACCATCAAATAGCATTATATCATCATTGGGCCATTGCTGTTGAAAAAGACAGCGACAGCACTGTGTTGGGAGCAATGCCCAACCACTGGCATATACACTTGGCCCGGGCAAAAGTAACTGTAATTTTACTTACAGGGCCATAACTTTGCCAAAACATAATATTGCACTGGGCCAAAGGCACCTGTTCAACACTGTGAGATGTCCTCTCCAGCTTTCATGTCAAAACTAAGCTAATGTGTATATTTTCATTTGTGAAATTAGCATTAAATACTGTGGAATGCCAAAAATAGCAATTTTCCTGCCAAAATGGTCACAATATAGAGGGTGATACAGCACTGATTAGGACTCCAGGTGAGTATTGGGGTGAGATGGAGCATATATAAGTCCTCTAAATTATTCCTAGGCTGACACAAAGCCATAAGTGGTAAGATTTTGTGGGCTGAAAATAAAAATTATGGTTACTTTTGCCCAGGCCTAGTGTTGCTGATCACTTGCTATTGCTTGCTATTGCTCGGCTTTTAGCAGAGCCGGATTGAATATGACTTTGAAGCCAAACCAAGCCGTTTCCGGATAACGACTCCAAAGCTGCATAGCCATGGCTCCAGACACCAAAATGTTTTCTGCTTGTCAACACCTCAACTATTTAAATTCATCATATGTAGAGTATGGAATACTATATTATACACTGTTCGGCTCCTCCTGTGGGTCATTTACTGCTAGCAAGTGAACAAATGAATGAAAATCTTCAGGCACTTGGCTTGCATCGTGAATATCCTTCTCCATGAGCGTCAACTCTTTGATTCTGCTAGTACCCTCGGTAAAGTTAAGATGCTGTCCACAATGTCTAAAGCTAAATTTTAACATTTGCAATGCTTCCATAAGCTGAGGCTTAGTCCAATTGCATCATGGAGTCATTGTCTCTTTGCCAGATGAGAATACTCGTTCACAAGGCACTGCAGAGCCTTGGATTGGAAGAATATCAATTGCGAGACAAAAGATCATCGGAAACTCCTTCTGGTGCTCCTGGATAATAGTAAATGAGTATCAGCTTGTAGACATTGATTCGTGCTAAAGTAAACTTACTTGCCAGAATGCAATCAAATCAGTCTTCAGTTGTCCAGAATAATTCAGCCAGCGTTCAATCTCGTCATTGAGGCCCTGATCCTGGAGTGTATCATTGTTCTCGTCATTGTCATTTGAGAATCCAAGCACTTGGTCGGCCCAAGCATCTGAATCCGCAAGCTTCTCTTTAGAGGCAGTATCATTGTTCATGACTTGTGAGGGATCCGCTTGATAATAATATTGAAGCTGGGTATTGACCTCAGCAACATTGATGTGTGAGCAGCATTAATGCTTACCTCGCTCTTAAATGTCTCCTCAGCCTAATCTAACTGGTCTGGCATGTTCTTCCGAATCCAGTTAAACTTCAGCAAAGGATGAATTGCTAAAAGATATAAAGATTTGGATAGAACGATTGAAAAATACAACAAATACACACCCATCGCAAGAGCATAGGCTGGGATGTCTCCAATGCGATATTGATATGTGGTAGGTTTCGCAATTGCAGGGTTAATGATGCAGCGGAGTTCCGGATGCTCAACTTTCATTTTCTCCCAATTGGTAATGACAGATTGAAAAAAGGGAAGTGCATAGCAAAGAGTTGGAGTCTTCTCAGTTGAAAGCTTTTGCTGGAAGGCATGTGGGATCTGGGTGAACAATGAGCTTCTGAAAAGTGTGACAAAAGTAGGAAAAATGCACCTGAAGGATATCACGGTATAGTTCAACCTGTTTCCACTCCGCATCACTGAGCTTGTATTGTTCAAGCTCTTTCGACTGGAGGATGAACTCATCAATTACCTAACTTGCTGATATCAGTGAATGAACAAGAAGGCATACTTGAAACGCACTGGATGGAGATATAAAGCACGGTCAATCATTAGCAGTGTAGATGACCAACATGTAGCAACATCACACAGTAACTGCAGATCTTCAAGAGACTGGAAAGACTCAAGGATATGGTGGAAGGTCTCCTGTTGCTGGGGAGAAGCACGTAGCTAAACAAAACCGCATTAGTCTACTTGCTGAGGACTTGAGATTAATTGACCTTATTGACAATAACCCAAATCAAAGCAATAACATCCTTTGCAATAAATTCATCCAGAAAGAGATCATCATATCCATCTACTTCATAGTCTGGAGAATTTTCTACTGCATACTTGAGATCTGTAATAGCAGCCATAACCTCACCACATGCAAGGTGTACATTGTGCAGAAAACAGCTGGCAGTTAAAAAGTTAAGATAATACTTAAAGATGACTAGATAATTTGTCAGAACATCACTGACCAAGCTCTTTTCTCTTGTGCCTCCCATCTCAAGATGGACTGCAAATTTCTTCGATGCAATGTACGTTCCAAGTGCATCGTGAATGTATTGTTGTTGAGCACGTTATCAAGTGTTACATGTCCAAGCTGTTTGATACCAGATTAGACAAGGTCAGACCACAATAAAATTGACATACCAAATGTGCAATCTTCAACTGATCAATAATCCACATAAATCCTACCAAGATATGTTCACCATCATGGCGGCCAGGTAAACGGTGAAAGCCAATCAACTCTGAGCGTAACTGAAGAATATATTGCTCGCTGGTAGGAGTCTTCTGAATCTTTGTCTCAATCCAATGTGCAGTGACAGCAATAAATGGTGTCATGTTGGGATCTGTCCATAGATCTGAAGTGAAAGATATCTTCCTGATAGCAGCCTAAATGAATTACATGAGAGATAATTTGCGGAAGATAAGTGTTGAAGCATACCTGCATTTCATTGCTTAGTTTGGTGAGATGTTTGCACCATTCTGCAATAATACAAGTGTGAATCTTGGTTCGATGAGGGATACTGCGTTCCTTGAGATCAGATCAAAGCATCAGAAAGATCATTCAAAGGCGAGGACTCTTGATGATGTTGATAGACTATTTGGAATGGTTATATACAATAAAACTGAACAATTAAGCAAGCACATACCAGATCATCCCCAAAAATTGACTCTACAAGAGCATCCACGAATGCATCAGGAGTGTAGGTCTTTTGTGGAATACCACTAGCTCCTGGCCCACTTGTATTGCTGCAATCTTTTTGTCTTTCTTCAGCGCATGCCTGAGCTTCCGCATCACCTGGTGTTATCACGATTCCTTCCTTATCACATTGGTCAACCCAATGCATACCATGTTGCGAATACAAATGTTTTTGCATTGTTGTTGTAGACGTTGTAGAGCTGAATGTGGTTGTGTACGGAGGAGTTGAACTACATGTAATAGTATTAGCAAAAACAAAAGAATATGAATGGACCATAATCACCTGCACAATAAGCCAACTCTGTCTTTCGTGTCCAACTGTTTGATGAATTCCCAGACATCTTTTGCCCTCACTGCCTGTTTCTTTGGGGATCGCCGCTGCTGGATGGGGCGTTCCAGACTATGGGGCCCACTGTGCAGGACTGAACATACTGGTGTCATGATATTGGATGGATGAAGTCGTATAGTCAAGCGAGATGTTCAAGACAACGGTTCAGCCTCAAATTGAAATTCTTCGCCAGGTGACAACGGTTCAGACTGGTGTTGGCAGTGATGTGTACAAGGTGTAGAATTAAGGATCTGTTCTAGTTGAACTGAGGCCTGATTTGCTGGTGCTCTCACTCTTGTAGTTGATCTTCAGGTTGAATGCACAGGCAAAGGATCACCTAAGATTCAGTGTCATGAGATTGACTGGAAAAACAAATTCCAGTTGCTTCATTCATACCAAGTTCATGTGTGGTGGTCCGCGTTGTTTCGGTCTGTGTCAAAGCTCCTGTCTCAGCATCAACAACATTGGTGCGTATGCGACCACCACGACCACTTCGCCTGCTGCAATTCAGATGAGCACCAGCTGCATGGTTACCTCATCCCGCAGAGTGGCGGCTTGCAGGTGTTGGAGATTGTTGGAGGAAGATGTTCTCATCATCTAGCACAAGCGCATGTAAGTTTTCAAGAAAATGATTTACAAATAAAATAAATATTTACTGCTTTCTGCCTCAAACCACACATGAAAAGCACCAGTATTATCATTTGTAGATGCAACTGGCTGCACCGTCTGCCATGTCTGTAAGTTCATGGTTGTCAAAAGGAGGGCCGAGTATGGTGCAAAGTTGATTGGGCAAAATATATTATATGAATTGACATGCCATTATCCAAAAAGCCCGAGGACCCTCACTGAGACCTGGTGAACATATAAGAATGAAATGCTGTTGGCTGTAATGAATGTATCAAGGTACGCACTGCAGGTTTGAGTAGTGCATGCATGAAGTTGTTGGTACACTGCTCCATGAGTCCCGGCTGTGATACAACACTAAAAAAGTACAGTAGTAAGTTAGCAAGAATGGAGAGTTACGGCAACTAGGGTTTTAAGGTACAATTCAGTTCAGTTTATTTGCTAAATTCTCAATGAATCATGAATTGCACCAGTGCAAGATTTTTTGAAACCTGGATGAACTGTAAACTGGCACTGGTTTAAATGGTCCATCAGTGCAATCTTTAGCAGTGCATTTTTCAGTGCAATTCAATGCAATTCACAATTTAAACTGACTTAAACTAGTCATTCTTATATCTAAAGCTAGAGTACCTCAGCATAATAATGCCAACCCAGCTGATAAATGTCCTGTTTATCATGTATATATCATTGGAAATGTAATTTCAGCATGATAAGAGTACTCAAAGCTCTGTTTGTATTAGTATTAATTTGCACAGATTTAAACTGATGCAAGGCAGTTTAAATAATTTTCAAAAATTGAATGCACCATGAACTGGCACTGATTTAAACTGTACATCAGTGCAGCCTTCAGCAGTGCATTTTCCAGTGCAATCCAATGCAATTCACAGTTTATTTGCAGTTCATTGAATTGGACTTTAAAACCCTAATGGCAACATTCACATACCACATACCACAAGTTTGATGCCCAATACAAAAATTAATAAGTTCCTCTACATTGCCAACCACATGCTTGGAGTCTTTGAAGTTGCAAGGACGGCTTATTCCATACTCTGCTGCATATAAAACTCCACAGAAAGGATCACCTCAAACTTGCCTCAAACCCTTCTAGCAGTAATCCGCCATGAGAATGGTAACTTTCCAGCTCTTGCATTGAGAAAGATTTTATTGCTGATGCAATGTGTTTAGTACTCCTACTTAGCCCTTGTCGTCTTCAATTCTGCTGCTGGAGCTCAAAGGTATTTTGCAGAGTTGCCGTTCGCTGAGAATCCTGAGATTGACAATGAGAACACCATTGTGGTAAGAAAGCAACTGGATTTATGCACCTGTCATTTCAACTATCTTTTAGATTGGAGGTGATATGGCCCACATCTTTCAGATTCTCTCAAACGCATTCTTCACGTTTTCCTATGATGGTTGGACATTGACTCTGCAAGTAAGTCAACATACCCTTCACTGGTATATTAATCTCAGCTGTGACTTGACAGAGTACCGATTGGATCAACATTGACACAGAGGATGACCTGTACATAGATTTGCCTGATTTGATGGATGATTCAGAGGAGTAATCAGATGGAGCCTGAGCATGGTGAAAAGAAAGTATATAGATAATATCAAATCTGGAAAGATTGTGCTTGAGATTTTGACCATGTAATGAGAGAAATACACACAATTTAGACTACTCGTGCCCACGGAAAGTGACGGGCCGGGGATCTTACAATATTTTGATGGCTCGAAAGTTTGCTCGATTTTGTAACTACTTCTGTACTACTACCACCATGACACGTATACAGCATTCCTCTCCAAAGAAAAATTGTCTAATTGGCTCAATTCAGAGTGGAAAAACCATTGCCGATGCTGCTGAAATTGCAGAAATTCCATATGGTACTGCCAAGAAAATCCTCACCAAATATCGTGCAACTGGTAGCACGTCAAATCGTCCTCGCAGTGGCCGCCCATCAAAGGTTGATGATAGGGTCAGACGGGAACTTGTTTGCAAAGCTCAAACGAACCGTCGAAAACCATTTGCAGAGCTTGGCCAGGAGGTGAACCCGCGGTTGAGTGCTACCACAGTTCGCGAGCACTTGGCGGCTCAGGGATACCATCGACGCGTTGCTAGGAAGGTTCCATATTTGAAGAAGGAGCAGAAGATGAAGAGGTTGGAATGGGCAAAGCAGAATCGGGGAATTAAATGGGACAGAGTGGTTTGGTCAGATGAGTGTTATGTTCATTTGGATGACTCGCGTGGTCGCATCTACGTTACACGGACTGCAGATGAGGAATACGAAGAGAACTGTTTAATTCCAACATTTAAGCAGTCTAGTGTTCGCGTCATGGTATGGGGATGCATTATGAAGGGTAAAAAAGGGCCGCTGGTTGTGCTCAAATATCCGGGTGGGAAAGGAGGTGGAATGAATGCTGCAAGGTACCAGGAACAGGTTTTGGGAGGCCCGTTCTTGCAGTTCTGGAATGAAATGAGGTCACAGAGAAGGGCTATCAAGTTCCAGCAGGACGGCGCTGATACGCCTATTTTTCGAATAGGCTTATAAAGCCTATAAAATGAGAATTACAATATTATATGGAATAGAATACAGATTAGTATACCAAAATAGTGTTTGGTTGGAATGTACTAGTAAGACAAAGGGATACCAAAATCAAGTTTGGCTATTGGACTAGAATCGAGATTGGAATTCATAAGAGTAGGATCAAGTAAATGAAACAAGAACTCAAAACCACGTTAGACGAAAAGTATCAAACAGGCACGACCACTATTTAGGGTCCGAAAGGGAAGCATGAGGAGTTGGCCATGGCCAACAACGGAACCATAACTAATGATAAGAGAATGTAGTCCGACTATGAGGTACTGACCTAGAACATATGCATACCGTTCGGAAGCTAGGATATATGTGAATTAGCTCGTGAAGCGTTCTCGTAACAGGATGAAGAATAGCTAAGAAAAATGATGAGACAAGAATTAACAATCGGGTAGTAATATTAGGAAGAACTCACATACGGAAGTAAAGTTGGCGGCCGTTCAGGATGAAACGGTTGTACTTAAAGGACCAATGTAAGTAACGATCGAGGAGACGAATATATATGGGTATATGCGCAGGATTATTATAAAATTGAATATTTACATGAATTATTGGATGAGAACTTTACTGTAACGAGTAATAATAATTGTTAATTGTACATTTAAGTAGGGATATTCGTTTAGCCACATTTAATTAGTTGCCATGGTATAAGTAGCAATCTAGTGGTTTGCAAATACAAGTTTGTTTCCCCCTCACCCGAGTGATAAAGGTTGTCAGCCAGCGAGCACTGGTCTGATCTGCGACATAGACTCCGAGTGTGAACGAAACTCAACTTCGAGCACATATCCTTTTGCCCGTTGCACCTTCGCTATACACTAGAAGTGTCAACGCAGAGTTTGGTCAAACTTTAAATTACCAACACACCCAAAAACCCAAGCTAGTGTTTGGTGACTATTGTTTGTGTGGTGATATAGCTCATGCCTCGTCTGTAGTTGGTCAACTGTTCGTGCGTTCATATCGTTGAAGCCTCAACTGTTGAAGCTGGTTAGAATACCACACCCATCCATATCGTTGGTTGGTTTTTATCAAAATCGTCTTCGTATCGTCGTTGACGTCTGTCATATCGTTGACAGTTCATTCTCGTACCCATTTTTGATTATTATTACCAAGCATTGAATAGAGAACTTGGATCAAGTATCAAACTTAGTTTTGAGAACGTACTACATTGGACTACAGAGAGATACAAGTATTTGGCGGAACCTTTGACAACGCCTTCACCAGTACTCGCGTAACATTTGAGCACAATCATTCCTTACCATTTGTGTTGTTGGTTCAAACTTGTGTTTGAACTTTATATATCTACGGTTAGGACCACGTTAGCGCACCGAGTCATAATGCCAAAACAACGAAATGTTGGCTCAATGATCATCAAATCACCATTTTCCCCCATCTGCCATCTTCACCTGATGCCAACCCCATCGAAGCTGTTTGGTTTGAGCTCAAAAAGGGCATTAGGGCTTTACCTCGTCATCCTACATCCGTACCAGCACTCATCCAGGCTGTCCACGAAGTTTGGGACCAGATACTCATCGAGGACATTGACAAGTATGTGAATTGGATGTCTGAAGTTGTCGAGGCAATTCTGGGGGCTAAAGGAGGACACACAAAATTTTAATTTGATAGATTTACTGTATTGTAATGAAAATATGTGTGTACACAGCCAGAAGACCATTGGACAACTTTTACATGCTACAGACGAGTTGCGAACAATGAGGAAGACATAAAATATATTGAGTAATTCAGTAGCGGCCCGTCACTTTCCGTGGGCACGAGTAAGCCATCAAGCTCATTCCCTCATCCAAGAGATGAGCAGCAACGACATTTATTTCCATTGCTCAAACCACCGTTCTGGTATCCCTTTCGGAAGGGAAGTGGAAAGGGATAAGAATGCTGGGCCTCCAACAATGATGTCCATGATGGAAGTTGGAATAGCAACCGTGCTTGGAAAGCAGCATGGGATAGATTAAAGTCTCAGGCAAATGCAGGCTTGCTACTGCCTGAGATAATATGATCAGAACAGATGAATTACTAAAGTTACAGACGGATGAGCTTACTTTGTCAAATCATCTTGACATTCTCCTTTGCTAGGCAGTTGTAAGGAACAGTAAGTATCTTGGTATGAAGAGTCGTTGGGTAACAAAAATGGAATGACTTACTTCCAGTGTTGCCACATGTGCAAAAAGCTAAACCTATAAAAGCAACAGATTTGTTGCACCAAACCAACACCAAAATTCAGCAAAACCACTGAGAATGTTTGAGAACACCTGCAAGGAGAGATTGTACCACTTCAAGGAGCTTCCTCTCAATGTTTCTGACATTGAGATTATACCAGTAAGTTTATGTGATTCAGCACAGGGTATACTTGACAGTGATGTTGACTAGGAAAGTACAGTTGCAGTACAATGTACCTTTGCATCCATGCAATGATACACTCGAGTCAACCATGAAAAGTTGCCTACAGCCATGAGAATTGTTATGGCTGAGTTTCTTTTAGCGCCAGTCCATGGAAACAGTGAGTACATCCATCACAAGTAGTGCCCAGACTAACAGAAATCCAATGACTGAAAAGAGACAGCAAAATTGTTGCCAACTTTGCCAATTTAATTCCAACCAAGAGCAATACAGAGATACAGAAGTACAATGTTTTATATTGACTTGGGTGGCCATGCATTCTTTGCATTGCCCAACGTCATACAATGCCAATCAAAACATAGGAAATAATTTGAAATATAAGAAATGTGTCTGTTGAGGTTGAAAGTCAGTGCTTTCATGGGTGCAGGCTAGACTGGGGATGAGTCATCGGGCCCAGCAGCTGCATCAACAGTTTTGACAGCTTCGACAGTCGCTTCCTCAATAGTCAGAGGCTCTCCACAGCTAGCATCCACAGATTTGTCTTTCTTTGATTTATTCTGAGCGCTTTGACAATGATGATGTCCGTGACTGAAGTTTGAATAGCAGCCTCGCCCTCTACTCCCTTGGAAAGCACCACAGGACGGATTACAGTCTCGCAGCTGCACTCTCATAGCATGGCCTTCAACAACATGATTATGCTATCTAAATAATAATAAGCAAAAAAGCAAATAAACCAGCAAAGGGCACCAACCAATTTGTAAACCGCATAAGCTGGACCTTCAGTGTTGTTAAATTTGACAAAGGCGAATGCAGGCTTGCCACTGTCTGGATAATAAGGTCAGAACAGATCAAGTGCTAGATTTACAGATGGGCTTACTTGGTCAAATCATCTTGACGGTCTCCACACCACTGAATCTTTGAGAAAAGTAGTTGTACACCTTCTCCTCATCGAAGGATCCAGGCCCATGCATCTCTAGCCCACCAACAAAGAGTGATGTTGGGTTGAGAGCACTGTTGTCGACCAGGATTTCCTCTCTCACATATGGATAATCATCCATCTCCTTTGAAGAGAGGCCACCAGGTTGTCCACCATGGAATCTAGTGGGTGTAGGAGAAAACACGGAGCCAGGCATTTTGGGGGTGACAGGAGAGCGAGCCAACGACGGGGTATGAGAAAGCTCGAGCTCTTGGCCAATGTCCAGAGGAGTGATTGATGTGCAAGGGCCCAAGCCAGATTTCAGAGAATGGACAACACTGTCTCGAGAAGAAGCGGTGCCAAACACACGAGACTCCGAAGATCTACAGATGATAGAAAAATGTATTGTTCAATAATTGACATCTGTTTCAGCAGACAAAGACCCACCCATTCCATCCTTCTCTGCTTTGGCCGACAACTTCTTCTCAACCCAGATGTCACCGGATTCAGATTTGAGGTTCTTTGGATCAAAAAGGGGCGGGAAGTCAGTTTCTAACCAGATTTTAGAATTGGGGTCAACCCAAGTTGGAGTCTGAGACATTGAGGTTGCGGATGGAGGCTGAGGAACCGGATTCCAATCTTTGGCATCACCATTGGGAGCAAAGTCATTGACCAAAGGAGTCTGTGAGCAATCCAAATTTATTGAGTTTGAGTTTGGTTGAATTCAAGGAAAGAGTGTGTATGGATGATGGGTGCAATGAGCTATCTGCCAGGACATTTCACACTCAGGCGAAGAATGAGCCCAAGTAACGGTTAGATGTGGAACTCAACAAAAAGTCTGTTAGCAGAGGGTGAGGAGAGATGTATGATGGTGACGAGGAGAGAATCAATTACCATCAATGCATTGATACAATCTTCTCTAAAACTGGATTTGACGTTCAAGCACGAAACCTCCATATTGGGTTTACGGGGCACATTGTGCAGGCTTGGATACAAGGTTGGGTTCTTGTTATTGTCACCATCAATAGCTGGAGAGTAAGAGTAAGTAACTGAATAGATGTTGCGGGATGATCAGGGCTTCACCTTCTGTCTTGTACCATTTAAAATGTTCCAAAGGGCCAAATAATCCGCAAATATCTTTCAATGTTGTGGTAGGACTACCTGTCCTACTGGTAGCCCGATAGGTATTCTTTCATTTTATTGTTATATCTTATTCTTATTCTTCAAACTACTACATACACAATACGTTTATTTCTTTTCTTTTATTTTATTTCTCTCCTTACTTTGCGCGCCTCGGCAATTGCGGACTTTACGATGCCAATCAAATGCTCGGCATCATTTCTCAAACCGGACCGTTTCCCCTTATTTCCAACCATCACTTCCCCTTGTTTTACTTCCTTTCCCTTACCACGCCAATATCTTCTCAACTACTACACCTATCGACAGACGGCAAATTCCTTCGACATCGTCACTACTTCCACTATCAGGACATGGAGAAGGGAGGAGTTTGGATAAGAAGGATAGGTCAAGGTGCTCGGTTTTCATACGTTTTAATTAATATTCAAATTCTTCCTCAACCATTTTCCTTAATCACCATTCCCCTTTCCGTTGCCAAACTTGATAGCTGCCAAGGCGTCGACGGATTCGCTTGGTACATGCCTTGACCCAACGAGTCTGGGCAACTCGTTGAAGCTGAGGAGGACAGCTTTCGGTCAATATCACGTCTTGCATGTCACCCGGTGGACTCCCGAGATAGCTGGATGCGCTGGACAGGGAGGGGACATTTCAACTTCGACCGGACATTTTATTTCAATAATTACCTGTAACTTAGCATTCTTGATCGGTTGTACGACGTCTGACGGCGCAAGAGTACACGCAGTTGTCAGAGTCAATCCTATATGTATGGCCCGAGTCAGTCTGGAAAATTTTATCTCCCACTTTTCACCGTTTCATTCCCGAGTCAGAGTCAGAGTCCATCGTCAGAGAAGACGATGCAAGTGAGTACCTTTTTTTTTATTCTACTAACATCAATTGTAGGCTACGATTCATATTGAATCCCTACGAAACCCCATCCACGCTTAGCCGTTCATCAAGCCCGACTGATAGTCCTCTCCGGTCCCCGCTTGGACCGATCCTTTCTTCTTCAGTGGAGCCCGCCGCGAGGGTTTCAGTTTTCCGCGGCTTGTTTTAAGCTAAGTCATTTATACCTTTCTACATTCCATAGTTACTGCTACCAGTCTACAGAATGTCGATTTACCCACCTGCCAACACGCCGGCCAACACGACTAATGTGTACAACCTCCGGGTTCCTATGCCCATTCCTAGGACCCAGGACGCTCCTCATTTCAATGGTCAATACATTGGGGATTTTCTCAATTGTATCATCCAACGCGGCGCTTATGCTGGTATAACCAATGCGGACAATCTCGTCAACTATATAGTCGAGTATTCATCGGACAAGGTTAAGGATCTCATCCTTTACATGGCGGAGTTCGATCCAGATGTCACAGGTAAGACCTGGAACGATGCTAAAGCTGCTCTTTATAGACTTTATGGTATGATGACAAGCCCAAGGAATATACGGAGGAGGAGATGATCAGCTTTTGCAGGGATCAATCAGCTAAGTCAGCTTTTACCAAATCCGCAGAGATCGAAGCATACTACCGTGCATTCATTCCCATCGCTGCGTCATTAAAGAAACAAGGTATCATCACGGACAACCAGTTCAACCTTTATTTCGTCAAAGGTCTTCCCGGCTCAGATGAAGGATTGGTTTGCAAGCGCTATCCCTCAAGTCAATTGTACTAAGTACAATCTCGCCGACGGTTGCAGTAATCTTAGCCACGCTCAAGGCAAGTTGACAAAGATTCCATTATATACGAAGATTGGAAACACGCTGATGAGGATAAAGCTAAGTCTGAATTTGATGATATTGGGAACAGAGTTACTGTTCCGACCTTTCAGGAAGATATAGTCATTGAGCCTGCGACTCCAGGATCCTCGGCAGTTATGCCTACGCAAGATAACGTTCAGAGGAAGCTTACGAACATGGACGAAATTACCAGGAAATTGGATGCTCTTACATTGGCCGTCCAAAACCAACGAGCTCCTCCTCGTCAAAACCAGGGAAGTGATTCCATTCCGGCCCGTTGTTTCATGTGCGGACAGTCTGGCGCTCACCCACTTGGTATTAGGTTCTGTCCAGAGACCAACGCTTTGATTTCGGAACGACTCCTTACCTTCAACGCTCAACGCAATCGGTATGTTCTTCCAGATGGTCAAGATCTCCCCAGAGTTCCATTCGGATGGAACGGGGGAGTTTCTTCGTACCTTCGACAAAACCGTACAGCCAGTATGTCGACTCGAGACCCCCCACCTCATCAGCCAAATACGGGAGTAGTGGGAACAGTAGGATTGATGTATGGAGACTCGGAGGTGCTTAGCGGAAACGCGTTTGCACTAGAGGCTCTTCCGTTCGATGAGTATTCTACTAATTATTATGCTAACCCGAGCCTTCGATCCGGCAAAGATACTACTAACCGTTTCAATCCTATTAACAGACCCGAGAAAGCCGCGGAACGTACTCCAGCTCGACCAGTAGCCCCGAAGGCGACTCCTAATCCAATTCCTCAACCGCTACCTAAACCGGTTCAGCAACAACAGCAAGCTCAACCTCACAAGGAGGTTCGTTTTGATACGGAGCCTACTCCAGCTCCCTCCAGAGTCAATATCCCACAACCTCCGAATCCCATCAACAACGAGCGCGGATGGAAAGGCTCTCGTCCTGGGAACCCGCGAGGAGGTAATCAAGATGTGGAAATGAAGGACGGCGATGCGAGGAAAGGTACCAATGGACCCCAGTATCACTTCACCTCTAAAATACAGGAACACGCGGATCCGGACAAGATGTTCTCAACTATAGGGGACATGAAAGTCGAAGTACCCCTCTTCCAACTACTAGGGTTGAGCCCACAGCTCTCCAAACGTTTTGCGGAAGGAACTCGAACTCGTCGTGAATACGGTGTTCCATCTACGTCTTCAGCTGAGTTATTCCCTTCTTCTTCGGACTATAGTTATGAGGGGGATCAAGAAGCGCTAGCTTCGATTGTGGGCACTAGAGGTCCAGCTCTTACTGAGCGTAGAGTTTTCGTTGAAAAAGGGGATCCAGACTTGGAAGAGTTTGTGTTTCGATGCAGCAATGCAGCCGCGCAGATCCCTCAGACTCGTTTCTTTGCTATGACCGTTGGAGACGTGAAACTGACAATTAACGGAACAGAATTTCTTGCCATGATTGATAGCGGTTCGGAGCTCAACGTTGCCTCATTCGACATCCCCGAGAGGGGTTCATTGCCAATGGATTTCGATGGAATGAAGTGGAAGTTGAAAGGTATCAACGGAGATTTCGAGCAGTTACGAGGATGCGTTCTGGATGCTAAGATGCGTATTGGTGGACACGACTTCTCTCACCATGTCTTTATTTCACGACATTCACTTGGTCGGCATGATATTATCCTAGGTCAACCTTTCCTTCAATGGTTTTCCGCCCGATTGGATTACGAACGAGGTGCGCACGTCAAACTCCTTTTGTGGGCTGACGGAAATAGAGCTTCACGACCGACTCTTATGATTTCGATTACTGACCCGGAGGATCCACGAAACACTACGACCATTCGAGGAGCTATGGACCCGAGACCCGTTTCCTCCAGTTCGTTCATTGAGGAAGTGGAGGATGAGGATTTTCGACGCTAGGGAGTCAAGAGCTTACCTTCCACAGCTCCCATGCAACATTAGGAAGGTCCTTCGAAGCTTTAATGGGCAACGATGAGTTTTCAGATTTTGATTCACTTTTAGATATTATTCCCCCTACTTCTTTCGATTCGATGATTCATTCTTATATGTCTTCTATGGGCACTGAGCCCACCAACGTTTTACATACCCCTTGGACTGAGCGTGCATTATCTGACGAGTCTATTTTTTTCTAGTTCTACGAGTACTTCAGGAGTGGAGAAGAAGAAGAAGAAGGCGCCAACGCGCAAGTATAAACCGGTTCACCTCAAAGTCCGGCCAGTTCCAACATATTTCCCCGATCCTCAAGCACAACAATTTCGAGAAATTCCCGCACCGATTCCAAATATCATCCCAACCAATCCCATCGATTATCACAACCTACCATTCGGATCCCGAGTTACTTTGGAGCGACTTGAGCACATGCTCAAAAGTATCGAGGCTGGCTCATTATCCAAGCAAGAGATTGACCTCATAGCTTTTGTGGTCATAAAACGTGAGTACGCTTTCGCTTTCAATTACGCTGAAAAGGGTTCCTTTTCCAGGGAATATTTCCCCGACTACGAAATTCCGACAATCGAGCACGTTCCTTGGCAATCCAAGCCTATCCCGATTCCCAAAGCCATCTACGATGATGTTGTTGCAGTCATACGGGACAACGAAGCTGCGGGACGATTCGAACCAACAACTTCAAGTTATCGGTCGTCTTTGTTTGCAGTAGCCAAAAAGCCTGGCTCTGATCCCCCGGTACGTATTGTCATTGATCTACAAAGACTAAATAGCGTCACGATTAGGGATTCTGCCCTTCCTCCAAACATCAACGAATTCGCTGAGTCTTTTCTTGGACATGCTCTGTATGGACTCTTTGATTTATTTTCAGGTTTTGATGCGAGGCATGTGGGAATACGTTCTCGACCTCTACAAGCGTTTCATTCACCCGCCGGAGCAAAACAGCAAACAACGTTGGTTCAAGGTGCTACCAACAGTGTTCAAGAATTCCAACGATGTGTTAAACACGTCCTCCATCGAATCTCGCCCCACCGAGCAGACAACTTCGTGGATGACTGTGGTCTCAAAGGGCCTGAATCGCGTTATGGTGACGCAACAATTCCTGAAAATGCTAATATTCGAAGGTTCGTGTTTGAATATGCTCATCAACTTGACGAATTTCTAGGAACTTTGATTATGGGAGGTATTACTGCATCGGGCAAGAAAGCAGTACTTGCCTCTTTCAAGCTGAAGATTGTAGGGAGCGTTGTATCCTTGGAGGGGTGGATCCTCGAAGCGAGCGTTATACAGAAGGTGCTCGATTGGCCTGTTCCCACAGACACTACGGACGTCCGCGGATTTCTAGGCACTGCTGGCGGAGGACGGAAATGGATTAAAGGTTTCGCCATAATAGCTAAGCCTATGACTTTATTGCTCAGAGACACTGATCTACCTTTCGAGTTTTCCACAGAGGCATTGGAGGCGTTCGAAGAACTAAAACATCGCATTACAAGGACACCAGTTCTAATCAAGGTCGATTACGTTCTAGCTAAGTTGATTAAACCTTCTCCTCGAGCTTCTGATGAAGGCCTTCTTATAGTCGGTTGCGATGCATCTTGGATGGGAGCTGGTTGGTCACTCTACCAGATCCGTGACAACCAGAAACGGATTTCGTTATATGGCTCATGCACGTTCAACGAGCGGGAGCAGAACTACGGTCAACCAAAGACGGAAGTCTTTGGCATTTTCCGAGCCTTCAAGGAGCTTCGTCACCGAATTTGGGGAGTATTATTTCGTTTGGATCATGACGCACAATCCGTTGCTCAAATGCTCCGTTCAGTAGATGATGTCCCAAACGCGCCAATTCTCCGGTGGATTTCATGGATCCGGCTTTTTGATTTCGAGCCTAACCATGTTCCGGCTACGTCCTTCAAGCTCGAGGATGGCCTTTCACGCCGAAAACCTTCACCTAACGACCAATCTTACGATGATATGGATGCGGAAGAATTCTTAGATGGGTATATCAACACTAGCCGATATTCAGCTAAGTTCCTTTTTGAAGAGTTATTTGTCACTTTTCGAATCCATTTGTGCAGTCTTGGGGTTCTTCCTATTCGGAGGTCCCTTCCTATACTTCTTCATGTTTAACTCAAGAGCTACCAGAATTTGACGGAGTCCTTAAACAGATGGAAGTCCATCCGATGGACGAATATTCGCTCTTTTCTGCTACAGCAAGTCGGAATACATATGCTAATCCAACTCGGAGGCTACCTGAATTTCATGTTCGGACATCCTTGGTAAAGTGCTCCTCTGAATTCTTGTTTGGTGATGAGCTAGTTTTTTTTGAGTATACAGTTCCGGTGAATACGTCGTCATCGATACCTCTTGCTCAGGAAGCTTTGACTTCTGTCGGACACAAACAGGGCACGAGGGATCAGGAGGATTCTAGATTGTGGCCGGAATTACGAGCATTTTTCAAAGACGGTAAATATCCCGAACGACTGATTACGGAGAAGGATAGGTTACGATTCCGAAAAAGGGCACGACGTTTCTTCCTACAAGATAATCGACTTTGGTTGGCTCCTAAAAAGTTGTCAGAGAATATCCCCAGATTGGTGGTAGAGGTTCCTGCCAAACGGAAAGAAAGGTTGGTCAACGCGCACAACGAATGCGGTCACCGAGGAAGAGACGCGGTCTACAAGCATCTGGTGGATCGTTTCTACTGGCCCAATATGCACGATGATGTAACGTTCTTTGTTCGATCGTGTATTGAATGTCAAAAAGCAGCTAAGTCCAATCCTACTCTTCCTTATAACGAGTCGTGGCAGGGTCCATTTCTCCGTCATTTTGCTCTAGATACCATCAAGATGCCCACTGGTATTGGCGGAATGGAATATATCATTCAAGCTACAGAACCCACTACGCTATGGCCCGAGGCTCGCGCGATGACTGCGAATACGGCCAGGAACGTTGCAAGATTCATTTATGAAGAGATAATCTGCAGGTTTAGTTGTGTTCCTTACTTTACGTTTGACGGAGGTTCCGAGTTTCAGGGGGAGGTTACTCATCTTCTAGAAACGCAGTATCATTGTACGGCAATTTTCTCCACACCATATCATCCTCAAGGCAATTCGATTTCCGAGCGTGCTCACCAACCGTTAGTGGACGCGTTATTCAAGTGTACTGGAGATGCAAAGGGTCATTGGCCCCGGTACGTTCATCCAGTCTTGTTTTCTATTCGAGTTACTGTGTCTCGGGCAACAGGTTTTTCTCCTTTTTATCTGGTCTACGGAACGCATCCGGTTTTTTCCTTCGACCTCACAGAAGCGACTTGGCAAACTTTAGACTGGCATACTGTTCACACACACGAGGATCTCTTAGCGATTCGAGCCTTGCAGCTGGCTCGACGTGATCCAAAATTACGGGAAGCTACTGATAAAGTTCGGGAATCACGTCGCCGCGCAATCGAGGATATGGCAAAACGAGTCCATTACAGGTGGGATTTTTCCGACTATGAAGAGGGTATGTATGTATGGTTGAGGGAGTCAAAAATCGACGAGATCAAGGGTGGAAAAGGGCTTTGGACCTATTCGGGTCCGTATATCATCCACGAGAAGAGGGAACACAATGCGTTTGTTCTGAAGGAGCTCAGTGGAGCAATATTACCAGGTCACGTCAATATTCACCGTCTCCATTTATTTTATTACCGTCCTACACATCAGACTTTGAAGGCGAAGATTCCTCAACCTCGACAGAAGATAGAGTCGAAAGTACAAGGAATATCCTTTCGCCTCGATCTTACTTTGGAGCGCAGCACAGAGTATTTCCGATCTCATGCGGTGGAGATTCGGAAGGATTATAGCTGAGTTTTTCCTGACAATTTCTCCTTTCCCCTATACCCCTTTCTTCTCGGACCTTATACACGTACAATTTCTGAAATTATCCTTCATTTCCCCAATTTTCCGTTTACTATTATGGACACTTTATTTCAAGGTTATGATTCTCGGACTCTCCCTCACAACACTTCCTTCTCCACGGCATTCCATCGACCTTCTTCCCGGCGTATTCGCCTCTCCAATTCACACGATTCAGCAGGTTTCCACCCTTGGTCCGACTATCTTGCCACACAAAATCGTAACGAGCAACCCTTTATTTGGCGAAGGGAAGTCTCTAGCGTGTTTGGAGTCGTCGACGAGATTGGCACGGTCACCACATACCCAGCGGATCTTACCTTGCGATATGCGTTCAAGCATCCAACAACTGGCATTCAAAAAGTTCTGTATGTTCGCGATCCAGAATTGCGTTGGTCAGAAATCGTCGCCAGTGTTCGTTCTGATATCGTTCCGGCACGTTACGTTCCAGCGGTTGGAGAGGAGGGGGAGAAGAGAGGTCCGATGACTGAAGAATGGTTTAGAAACATGGTCAAACAGTTCGAGGTGACGGGGGGTCGTTTACTAAGAAGAGGTCTGGAGGTTTGTGAGCAGGTTGAGGATTTCGAATGGAAGGTGTACGCTATGCTCCCCACCGTGGTTGACGACTTCGATTTGGGCAATTTCACGCCCGAAACGTTGGTGGAATGTGTGCGTGATAATTTCCACGTTTGGCACTTGGATTCCCTTAATCGTGCGTCTGCAATTCTTTCTGATTTTAATTCTGGTTCCCCGACTGGTTCATGCTTCTCTTTCAACGATGGCGTTTGGGACGCGCCCCCATTATATCCTAATACGTTACCTTCTGCTTCGCGCAGTGTTTCTGTCGCTCCCTCTTATTCCGCTTCTTTCTCGGATGTGCTTGTTCCTGAGGAGTCTATGCGAGTGGATTCCGAGGACGGAATCTAAAGTACCCCCCTCTGTGGTAGGACTACCTGTCCTGCTGGTAGCCCAATAGGTATTCTTTCATTTTATTGTTATATCTTATTCTTATTCTTCAAACTACTACATACACGATACGTTTAATTCTTTTCTTTTCTTTTATTTTTCTCTTTACTTTGCGCGCCTCGGCAATCGCGGACTTTACGACGCCGATCAAACTCTCGGCATCATTTCTCGAACCGGACCGTTTCCCTTATTTCCAACCATCACTTCCCCTCTTTCGTTTTACTTCCTTTCCCTACCACGCCAATATTTTCACAAATACTACACCTATCGACAAACGGCAAATTCCTTCGACATCATTGCTACTTCCGCTATCAGGACATGGAGAAGGGAGGAGTTTGGATAAGAAGGATAGGTCAAGGTGCTCGGTTTTCGTATGTTTTAATTAATATTCAAATTCTTCCTCAACTATTTTCCTTAATCATCATTCCCCTTTCTGTCGCCAAACTCGATAGCTGCCAAGGCGTCGACGGATTCGCTCGGTACATGCCTTGACCCAACGAGTCTGGGCAACTTGTTGAAGCTGAGGAGGACAGCTTTCGGTCAATATCACGTCTTGCATGTCACCCGGTGGACTCCCGAGATAGCTGGACGCGCTGGACAGGGAGGGGACATTTCAACTTCGACCGGACATTTTATTTCAATAATTACCTGTAACCTAGCATTCTCGATCGGTTGTACGACGTCTGACGGCGCAAGAGTACGCGCGGTTGTCAGAGTCGATCCTATATGTATGGCCCGAGTTCAGTCTGGAAAAATTTATCTCCCACTTTTCACCGTTTTATTCCCGAGTCAGAGTCAGAGTCCATCGTCAGAGAAGACGACGCAAGTGAGTAACCTTTTTTTTTATTCTACTAACATCAATTGCAGGCTACGATTCATATTGAATCCCTACGAAACCCCATCCACGCTTAGCCGTTCATCAAGCCCGACTGATAGTCCTCTCCGGTCCCTGCTTGGACCGATCCTTTCTTCTTCAACGTCTGTGAATTGAGAATTCAAGGTAAGAAAGTCATCGCTGATACAGTGCGCCAAAAGACCACGTGACTAAAATGACGTGGCTCCGCAATCAACTTTAGACGGAAGACACTCACAGCAGTATCATGACTGGCTCTCTGAAAAGTGTATTGGCTTGGGAATGAATGCTTGATGGCCTGTTCATCGTAGAAGATGTTGGTAGATCTAAAGATGGGTAAGGATGCAGTAAACAATTGGAATTACTTTTAACAGACTTTGCGTTTCTGTTTGTTGATCCTCATGGCAAAAGGGAGCTTGAGTTCAATGGTCTTGGTCAGAGAAGGACTACTGTCTATAGTCATGATCGGTTGGGTGTGCTAATGACTGAGTTGTAAGCCAATTTAACAGGTCAATAAAATCAGCCTTCCAATAGGATATCAACAAGGAGTGATAGGCCCTAGCCTGTTCAAACCACAAATGGCATCCCATTAAAAGCTTTGGAGTGCTAGAGTGAAGGTTTTGGAGTAGGTTTGTAGCAGAGACAGTATCCCACAGGGTGCAAATATGAAAAAATTTTCAAAGCTTATTGAAACTGATAATTATTTATCAAGAACTTGGTTGAAGCTTATAGAATAATAAATATCACAATCTATAAGCTTTGAATAAATTTTCAATTAGTCATCAGATTTATTTATATTTGCACCCTGTGTCCTGAACAAGGAGACGTTACATTGTGAGCCCATATACTTGTAGACCAGCTTACCTTGCACTGTGCAAAGGCACAAGTACCCTTGTTATCCCAAATGACCTTGATCGAAACGACTAGCAAGGTAAGCCAAAAGCGATTGACGGAGTGTGTTGTGGTCAACATTGACGGCAAAGCTGAAGAAAAGCTAAGCATGAAAGTAGTGGTCGAGCTTTGGGCTTACCTTTCCAGCAAAAATGCTAGCATCATGAGACATCCTGGCTTTCTTGACTCAAGTGTTGACGCTTTGCTGGTGAAATCACCACGACTGCACCAAAATGCTGGCAGGTGATTAAACGAGATATTAATACCCATCGTGGCCACAGCCAACTCCGCAATGACTTTGGACAATGATAAGTGAAAACTCACAAGAGTATTGCAGTTGAAGGGCTTGGGTTTGGCTCGAACATCCACTTGATGGCAGTGACATGTGTTGGAACAAGAAGTAAAATAGCGTGACGTAATGCTCAAGAGTTGCTGATTGGACAACCGAAACTCAAAAAGTGACAATTCTTGGATTCTGGTCAATCTGTAGCTCCTTGTGATGCTCGTATTATTGGCCAGTATATATTTAAAGGGTATATCTAGGATACAGGCGAGTTATAATCGAGGTCAAGTTGAGGCAGCTCCTAGCAGCTCAAGCCCACTCTGAATGGCTTCGTGAGAAGCCAAGCTGTGAGAGCATTGGAGCCATTTAAATAAAGCGCTCGGCTCCCATCTGACTCAGCTTCAACTTTTAACTGTTACAAGCCGAGCATTCGGCAACACTACCCGGGCTGAGTAGTGCACTCACCAGTGCTTATTTCACACAAAAAAAAAAAGTTGGTGGTGAGGCTTATATATTCCTGAACAAATCATGAAAAATGCTGAAAATATTCAGGGGGCAAAGGTGCGCCCTGGGCGAACTTTGATTTTTGGTATGTGACTTGAGATTTAATTTAGCGCCCACCGGTGCTTATTTTGTGTAAAAACTTGAAAATCAGGTCCCATAAATCCCGGAAAAATCCTGGAAAAATCACAGAAAATGTGGAAAATATTCAGAGGGTGTATCACAATCACAGGACCCTGGATCTGTGTCAAAGAACCCAATAATGGATAGTAATCACAAAAAAATCACAAAATTCTCACAAAACAGCAGGGGTGGGGATATACAGCATACCATATATGTTTGTGGTAGCACTGTATGAATATGGTTAGGGTGGTGCCAAATTAATGTTGTTATGGTGGCACCATATTTACAGTGGCATCAAATGAATATCATTAGGGTGGCACCATATTTACAGTGGCATCATATGAATACAGTTAGGGTGGCACCATATTTACCAAGCGGGTTCAAAGAATTTAGCACCCAACCAGGCCTAGGTTAGTTAGTCCAGCCCCTGCAGCCCAAAAAAAAAAAATTTGACACCCTAAAGATTGACCTATTTTGACCACTGTTGGCATCCTGAAAACTTCAAAATGTATATATCTTACACTACCTGTAAGTAAATAGCATCCATTGTATAAATTACAGCCTTCCTACACCTCCTGGCTCCCATGTATTTACCTACTTGCTTTGGCCGGTCAAAGCAGGACATATGATAAGTATCACTGTATTAGTGTTTCAGAAGGAAAATTGAGATTTATTATGGCTTATGGATGCTAAAAAAAAAGCTCAAAGTGAAGGTACAGTGTCCAATCAGTGTCTTCTGACTTTGTACAGAGCAATTGTGATCCAAAAACTTTTTGCGGGACTTTACAAAAACCTTTTGCGAGACTTGTAAACTGACTCTTTGCAAAATTCCTGTTGGGTGTTTCAAGATATACCTTCTATCTTTATTCACCCAATAGTAATTCCACCAAAGTGAGTGTAGCGGTCTCGCAAAAGCTTTTCAATTTCACGTGGTGCCTGCTGGATCTGTCATACGCGTATCTTAGCCTCAATATCTAGAGCCTCCTGCCCTCCTTCCTTCTTGCTTGCAAGTAGGGTCTCAAAGTTTACTGGGCTCAACTTCTTCTCCACCCACAGGAACTGCCTTATCCTCTTTTTTAGCTTTTCTTCAATGTTTTTTGGCATTCCCTGTACTTGTGTAAGGTATTGTGTCATACCCCCGACCACCATCTGGCCTATTTTCTTACACCCATCCATTGTAGGGTTACTTTTCTCCCAGTTTTCTAATGACTTGTTGTAACGGCTATAGATTCACTGGCGGCTTAACTGTCATTCCAGTGCTTATGTAACCTTAGTTCTTCTTCTTCCTGCTGCATACGTTGCTCTACTCAATAGGCTGGGTTGTGTTGACGTTTGGTGGGATTTGAAGGCTCTTAGCTGGTATCCAGCTTCTGCTATATTTCTGTCTGCATACCAGCCTCTCCCGCCTCTTAGCCTTACAGCCAGGAGGCCTTACACTTGTTGATCTTTTTGAGTTGGTTTGCCCATGCTACACCATTGTGGGAGTTGTGACCATACCATGCCCCTAAATTATTTTTTTTTTGTATCCTAGTTTATTGCCCATTGTCCCGAGGGATATGGTAGGCAGTGCTCTACTACTTGTATGTATAGATAGCATGTCTGTATGTAATCATGCTGGATCGAGTCAGTATCTCTAAGTCAAGGTGCGTTGAGACTAGGGGTGTCTCGCAGCGAAGAAGTCACCGTAGTGTACGCTACTCCATGAGGAGCAGGTAATGTAAGCTGTAAAGTAAGTATTGTATAAGTATATTAGAAGAGAAATAAAATTGAAATTGTCCCTCGTCATCATCCCCCTTTGTCTTCTTTGTCTTCCAATGGCGGCAGTACCCTGAAGGTGTTCCTGAATCTCCCTGTGTCATTTATGAACTGAAAAAGCGGTTTTAGTGTATATTTGCTGTTTAGCAGCTTCTCCATGTACATGTTTTTCGATCCAATCTTGGCTCTTAGACAGGCTCGGGCTCCTCAATGTGCTGGACACTGTAGTAGGTAGTGATGGACTGTCTCTGGCTCCCTTTTGCACGCTGGGCAATCTGGCGAGTCGATCTTCCCTATGCGGTGAAGATGGGTGTATAGGTAGCAATGGCCTGTGCAGAGGTGTACGAGAATGCTGGTGTGTGCTTTTTGGAGGCCGTTGGTCAGTGTTTGGAATTTCCAAGCTGTCGCTGTTGCGTCTCCCTTTGCCGCTTTTTGGAATCTGAAGAATCTGGGGGATTGGCGGAACATGTCATCTCGGATCTTGTTGAGGGACTTTGCGAACGTCTTCCGGGTTGCTGAGCAACTCATTGGAAGGGATTTTCGGAAGGTATGGGGTAGCAGCTGAGTCGGGCTCAACCCACGTAGGGCTGCTTCCTTGGCCTCCTCATCCGCTGCCTCGTTTCCTTCGACTCTTTCATGTCCAGGGACCCATCCCACTGTGATTTCCAGATCCGGATGGCGTTGTTTGACTTTGGCGAGTAGCGTGTGGAAGTGGTCCATGAGGTAGTGTCCTGGTCCCGATGCCGTGGAGCCCGTCGCTGAGATCGTCGCTGTGTTGTCTATCCAGAGGGAGACCGTCAATACGCTCTGCTCCTTTCTCAGTAGTTCCAGGCCTAGAGTAGGGCCTGCGGATTCTCCTTCAAACACCTTGTGTTCCATTTCTTTGCCAATCTGCATCCGTAGAGACGCTATCCTTTCCCCTTCCTTGTACAGCACCGCTGAACTCCCCACCATCCCTTCAATTCCCGATCCGTCCGTAAAGAGTTGGTATTCCGCTTCATCTCCTTCAATCTGTTCCAGAGCATCTTCCTTTCCTTCCCAGCTTTGGATTACCACTTCCGACTTCCAGTCTGTGTGTTTCCTCATGGCCTGTCTCTTCTCCATCTTTTTCGGGTTGAGTTCGTATGTGTTCATTAGGTCATGTAGGGATGAGAAATGCGATTTGATGAATTTTCTGCTAGCCGCATCTTGGGCATGACTGTTGAGAGGATGTGAGGTTGGTAGAGTAGCAACGCGGACTGCTGCTCTCTGGCGAGTCAGATCGACAGCAAGGGACATGGGTAGGAGGTTGGTGTGAATGTCGAGTAGTTCAGTTGGGTAGATGGGAGTGCTCCTGTGATCATCGGGGCAACTTGACGTTGTATGGAGGTGAGCTTTTGAATGATGTTCCACCCTGCTTCTCGTTTTAACCACTTCTGTCCCTTGTTAGCTCCTGGGTGTCTCTGCGGTACTAGAAAGATGTCGGCAGCGTACAGCATGCCACTGCGTAGCATCGCAGTATACCATTCCCGGGCATATTCGGATGCTGCTCCTGCCGTTACCCTTGCCAGGCGTCTGAATTGCGCTAGCCAAGCCTGACCTTTGGCAATCGCCGCCAAACCCTGTTCTTTGAATCGCAACTCGCTGTCCAATATCACTCCTACCAACTTGATTCCTTCCTTTCTCTTCACTACCTTCCCACCGACCTTGATATCTCCTCCTCGTAGCGGGATCGTCTTTTTGGGACGAGTTGGGTGACGTGTTCTCTTCCTGGTGTAGTCAGCTAGCTGGAATTTCTCCAGGCTGAAAGAGCAGTTATGTTTTCTGGCCCACTCGAGGACGCCTCCGGGTGTGTTCATCAGCTGTTCGAGTCAACCATGGGTTTCCGGAAAGGAAGCTCCTTGGGCTACCAGTTTTGCGTCGGCCATGAATAGCAGACCCAGATCTTTTGCTTTTCCGGATATAAGTTTGAGGAGGCCTGCATTATAGAACAAGTACTGGACCACTGCGAATGCATCGCCCTGGTCTAGGCCTCCCGGTGGTTCAAACGGTTCCGAGGCAAAGTCGTTGAAGAGAATGCGAGTCTTTCTGTTAGCGTACCTCCTCATCATCCAGTCCACTATCTCCTTTGGAACCCCTGCCATTTTCATTTCATGGTATAGCAGCTCCAGGTCGACGCTCGGGTACGCTCCTTTCACATCCAGTGCCAGTGCAGAGACCACATTACCCTTTCTCCATGCTTTTTTGACTGTCGGGATGAAGAGGTGGAGTGAGTCCGTGGTGCTCCGTCCTGGTCGACCACCGAACTGCATTTGTAGTAGCAGACCGTGCAGCTCAGCTCCTTTGACTGTTATCTCCGAGAAAACACTATTGGAAGAACGGCCCCAGCAGCTTGACAGTACGAGAGGTCTCCATGCTCCCGGAAGTTGGTAGTTCGATTTTCCAGGTGCCCCTAATATTGTTATTGCTTTGTCCTCAGCTGCAATATGTATGTTTTGGGGGACTTGTTGTTGATCTGGAGATGCCCTTCACTCTGATATTATTCGCATGTGGTACTCTCTCTTGCCTGTTGGTAATATTTGTGTTTTTGCTATATTGAACACTGCAGTGGATGCCATGCACCACCTGTCTAGGATTTTTTCTAGGTCTTCAAGGTTGTCGTCCTCCGACAGAAAACCCATTGTGTCATCAGCGATAAGGTTCGCTAGTTTCTTCCTTACTGCAGGTATTTCACTATATCCTTTTAGGCTTGACTTCCATAGTGAGTCGTGACGCCGCTAGTGGTTTGATTGCCAGGTCGAATAGGAGGCATGACATTGGGTCCCCTTGGTACACACCCTTATACTTGGAGCTCAGGTGTCCATTCACCATCACTTTTGTGTGGGCGTTTTTGTATAGGCTCCTCACCATTGACGTAAAGGAGTCAGGGAACCCGAATTGGTCCATTGTCCGCCAGAGGTAGTCATGAGCTACTTTATCATATGCCTTTTCCTGGTCTAATGCTCCCAGCATCCCATCCTTTTCAGCATACTCTGCATAGTTGACTATCATCCAAATCAATCTTGTCTGTTCAGCAATCTGCCTACCGGGCATAAACCCTGCTTGGTCTGGTGGATGATATCTGGGCAGACTTTTGCCAGACAAATTGCCAGTGCGCTCAGCAGGGATGGGCTCTGAGCCTATTTGCCGCTCTGCGTCTTCATTTGCGATGCATTCCGCAAGCCCATCCTGTAATATAATCTTGACAGAATTCAGCCTTAGATCAACCGCATTTTAGGAGAAAACCCTGAATTGCCGAAATTAAAGGCTTCTGCTGCCATACGCTGACACTTGTCTATCCACGTGGTACACCACAGCTTGCTTTCTTGCTTTCTTCATCCTTGCTTTCTTCACCGCTGCAGTAATGACTTACCATCCTATATGCAACCCCATTCCACCGCCTAGCTACCCTCGCAGATCCAGCTCTTCCGGATCCTTGACTGGTGCTGTTTCCATGACAGCGCCTTCAAGGAGTAGTAGTGTGCAGTCTAGAGAGGCTGGAGAGCGTAGTCCTTTACTGTCAAAGCAGCTACCTGAGTCCAACCGTAGCTCCGACAGATGGGTAGTGAAAGACCTGAACGTTCTTGTCTTTGCGGTCCTAGTGCTGTTTATCTTTGCGGTCCTGCGGCTGTTCATCACCCCCTTCCAGTCACCACCAATCATGAAAAGTAAACTCACATTGTTCTGGGTCGACATCACTCCTGATCCGATGTGTTCTACCATTGGTGCTCGCCAGTACACAGCTACGCTCTCTAATGTGCCGGAAGACTGGGACAATGTAGAAGCTTGCATGAAGACTAGCTTCTATATTCACGGAAAAGTAGTCTCGACTTCCCCCCATATGCACGGTTGCATCAGCTCTTAATTCTACGACTATTGTTCAAGGCCAATGGACAATCAATTTTGACCAAAGTGATTGTGTTCCTGTATGGTCCGCCATCAGCTCCAATTGCTCTTCATATGGAGTGCGTACATATCAGGCAGATTTACACGTACCTTTGGGACTGGATACATCATCTTCGTGCAAAGATACTCCTGCGATCATCCAGGAGAGAAAATTGTATCCCGAGTGCGAATTGGCACGACAGGATGATGGAACTTTTGTAGCCAAAGGCCATTGGAACTTTTTTGATCAAAGTGATTGTGTTCCCGTATGGTCCGCTATCAGTTCCCATTGCTCTTTGTATGGAGTGCATACATATCAGGCAGATTTACATGTACCGCCGGGACTGGATACACTATCTTCTTGCAAAGCTACTCCTGCGATTATCCAGGAGAAGAAATTGTATCCCGAGTGTGAATTGACGCGACAGGATGATGGAACTTTTGTAGCCAAAGGCCATTGGAACATTTTTGATCCAAGCGAATGTGTTCCTGTATGGTCTGCTATCAGCTCCCATTGCTCTTCGTATGGAGTGCGTACATATCACGCAGATTTGCATGTACCGCCGGGACTGGATGCACTATCTTTGTGCAAAGCTACTCCTGCGATTATCCAGGAGAAGAAACTGTATCCCAAGTGTGAATTGGCGCAACAGGATGATGGGACTTTTGTAGCCAAAGGCCATTGGAACTTTTTTGATCAAAGTGAATGTGTTCCTGTATGGTCCGCTATCAGCTCCCATTGCTCTTCATATGGAGCACGTACATATCAGGCAGATTTGCATGTACCGCCGGGACTGGATACGCTATCTTCATGCAAAGCCACTCCTGCAATCATCCAGGGGAAAATTTTGCATCCCAAGTGTGAGTTGGCACTTCAGGCTGCCCCAATTTATATCTTCTTAGATAGTCCAAAGTGTAACAATCCAGTAACTATTATGATCAAAATCCACAGGAAATCCAGGGGCCCCGCCTGGAATCCATACACCCTGCCTGGATTCCATGCCCTAGTAAATAGTAGTGTATGGATTCCAGGCATGTTGCATGGAATCCATGCACTGGTAAAAATAGTAGTGTATGGATTCCAGGCATGTTGCATGGAATCCATGCACTAGTAAAAATAGTAGCGTATGGATTCCAGGCATGTTGCATGGAATCCATGCACTAGTAAAAATAGTAGTGTATGGATTCCAGGCATGTCGCATGGATTCCATGCACTAGTAAAAATAGTAGTGTATGGATTCCAGGCATGTCGCATAGATTCCATGCACTAGTAAAAATAGTAGTGTATGGATTCCAGGCATGTTGCATGGAATCCATGCACTAGTAAAAATAGTAGTGTATGGATTCCAGGCATGTTGCATGGAATCCATGCACTAGTAAAAATAGTAGCATATGGATTCCAGGCATGTTACATGGAATCCATGCACTGGTAAAAATAGTAGTGTATGGATTCCAGGCATGTTGCATGGAATCCATGCACTAGTAAAAATAGTAGTGTATGGATTCCAGGCATGTCGCATGGATTCCATGCACTAGTAAAAATAGTAGTGTATGGATTCCAGGCATGTCGCATGGATTCCATGCACTAGTAAAAATAGTAGTGTATGGATTCCAGGCATGTCGCATGGAATCCATGCACTGGTAGAAATAGTAGTGTATGGATTCCAGGCATGTCGCATGGAATCCATGAACTAGTAGAAATAGTAGTGTATGGATTCCAGGCATGTTGCATGGAATCCATGCACTAGTAAAAATAGTAGTGTATGGATTCCAGGCATGTTGCATGGAATCCATGCACTAGTAAAAATAGTAGCGTATGGATTCCATGCACTAGTAAATATAGTAGTGTATGGATTCCATGCATGTTGCATTAGTACTAGTTCAACCATTAGATTAGTTACTAGTCCGAGTTATCAGTACTAGTACCACCATTAGGTTAGTTACTAGTTCGAGTTATTAGTACTATTATAAGCATTAGATTCATTACTAGTACAACTTATTAGTACTAGTTCAACCATTAGATTAGTTACTAGTCCGAGTTATTAGTACTAGTACAACCATTAGGTTAGTTACTAGTATGACTTATTGGTACTAGTACAACCATTAGATTTGTTACTAGTACGACTTATTAGTACTAGTACAACCATTAGATTAGTTACTAGTCCGAGTTCTTAGTATTAGTACCACCATTAGATTAGTTACTAGTCCGAGTTATCAGTACTAGTACCACCATTAGGTTAGTTACTAGTACAACTTATTGGTACCAGTACAACCATTAGCTTCCTTACTAGTATGACCTTATGCCCACCCTCCCGGTGCTTATGGGCGCTTATTTATCCAAAAAATGTCGGGAATCAGGCTTGATAAATCCTTCAAAATTCATCAAAGATTTTCAAAATATTTCGGCATTATTGTTCCCCCCTGGTGCATATGGGCACATATGGGTGCTCATTTTACTGCAGAACATTGGGAATTGAGCTTGATAAATTCTGGAAAAATCATGAAAAATAGTGAAAATATTTGGGCGTTGTTGTCCCGCCCACCAGCACTTTTGGGTGCGTATTTGCCTGCCAAATAATGGGAACAGAGCTTGATAAATCTCGGAAAAATGATAAAAAATCATGAAAATATTTAGGGATTGTTTTTCCACCTCCCACTGATTATGGCACCTCATGCCTGAATGTTCTCATGTGACACATGTGACACTGTCACACTACATATACAGTATACCTTAACTGTAACTCTCCTTCTGGAATTCATCCTCATTGCAATCAAAAGTGTAATTTGTAGTTTGTGCGACAGTGTCACATGCAGGCTGATGGGATCAGCAGAGGTAGGTTGCTGGGTGTAGATGAGAAAGTCATCACTGTAACTATCAATTGCCATTTCACAAATTTCAATTTGTACTGTGTGACAGTGTCACGTGACTATTACTATACTTCGCATGCACTACTATATTTACTTGTACATGGAATCCATGCAACATGCCTGGAATCCATACACTACTATTTTTACCAGTGCATGGATTCCATGCAACATGCCTGGAATCCATACACTACTATTTTTCCTAGTGCGTGGAATCCATGCAACATGCCTGGAATCCATACACTACTATTTTTACTAGTGCATGGATTCCATGCAACATGCCTGGAATCCATACACTACTATTTTTCCTAGTGCATGGATTCCATGCAACATGCCTGGAATCCATACACTACTATTTTTCCTAGTGCATGGAATCCATGCAACATGCCTGGAATCCATACACTACTATTTTTACTAGTGCATGGAATCCATGCAACATGCCTGGAATCCATACACTACTATTTTTACCAGTGCATGGATTCCATGCACATGCCTGGAATCCATACACTACTATTTTTACTAGTGCATGGATTCCAGGTGGGGCCCCTGGATTTCCTGTGGATTTTGATCATATTAGTTACTGGATTGTTACACTTTGGACTATCTAACTAGTTACTTTTCCTGGTAGACTGGAATGGAGTTGGCGCAACAGAATGATGGAACTTTGGTAGCCAAAGGACATTGGAATATTTCAGATACTTCCTGTGCACCCCAATGGGTAAGGGTAGCTCCTCACTCATGCTATACCTATGATCAAAAGAGGTACACTGCAGTTCTTGATAAGATACCCCATGAGATGGATCCATTGAAGACTTGTTTCGAAGCACCTTTGCAGTTTTTCAGGGACACCAGTCCTCTGAGTCGAGTTTATCAGGCTTTCAGTATCAATACATTCCACAAGCCAGATTCTCGTGGTTGGGATGAAGATCAGATGGTTGGGACTTGGTATCTCGAGCATTCAGATTGTTGGCCTACTTTGATCAGTATGCAACGCTATGTAAGTACCCTTGCTACGGCTCTTTCCTTTGACTCAGCTGATTTTTGAATGATTATAGGGATGTGTTGATTCTGGGCTCCAGGTGATTTTCGGGTCTCCTCATAGTGCAGTTCTTATTTGAATGTTCCTTCAGCGGTTCGAAAGTGAGGTGGCGGATTTCGGGCCACATGAAGATTGGTATCATCTTTGTGAGTAGCAATGTCTTTTCGAAGTCTCCGCTGATCTCTGCTCTTCTGGTAGGCACAGCAATCCCTTACCAGTGGCAGAGTAAGAATTATCTTCCGTTAAAGTGTGAAAGTAGAGAAGTACGTTATCTGTTGTCCCTTCACCGACTAACGTGAATTAATGGGAACTTGCTTAGAGCTGGGGTAAAACGCATCAATATGTATTGTACAACATCCCAACTGATCAATGTGCTTGATTGGACTGTTGAAAGTTTGTGTCTGGCCTCTCCTTTTTACTTTTACTTTCTTGCTCGTTTGCTTTGTCGTTTGCTCTCTATGTACCAGTATCTGTCCTTGTGCTTCTACATCTCCATTTGTAAAATGTTGAAGCTACTACCTATCTTGTCTTTAAACTTGTCCTTTGTGCATCTCGTTGTTGCTTTTCTCCTTTCTTGCTCTCTTTCTCCCTTCAAAGTCGATTATGTGCTGGGATGATTGTAAAACCCATTAATATCTAAACCTTGTACACTCAATGAAAGAGTTCAGCGTGGTTCAACTACTAGTCCGATTTCAATTCCGTGACAAGAGAGACCCTTTGAACGATTCGGCCATCTTGAGTCTGACTTGATGCAATTGTGGTGTCAATCTGATGAGTAGGCTGGAACATGGATTTCGCAGATTTCACAGAGACTCTCAAAGGTCTGTCGAAGGTCTATTGATAAAGATTATTGGCATCTACTCGGAAGATATATTAGTAGTTATTTACCCTTGATTAAACAAAAGCGACATAGATAGCCTGACAATAAGTTACAATGCAGACCAATACGCAACGTGAACGGACAAAAAAAATCACTAAATTCAAATCAAAGCTTGGACTTGAGTCCAAATTTATAATTTAGCAGTAAAAAATTCACAGGTTGTTTCGCCTTGGTTGCTACCAAGCTTTCCATCATATCCTAGAGGAAACAATGATCATCATTAATATTACATTGAACGGGGGAATGTATTCCTCGTACATTTGTTTGGAGCATAGCAGAGTTCCAGGTGGATGTATATTCCAGGTTCTCTGCAACACTATCTCGAAGGTCAGTTCACAATACCACAACGTAAGAAGAGACGAGACGCACGAATGATCCCTAGCATGTGAGATAAGCCTCTTTGTCCCACTAACCGCCACAGGACTCTTCATCGCAATAAGCTTTGCTAGATCCAATGCAGCAGTAACAACCTTTGACACTAGACCCATCTGCTCCGCCTTGCTTGCTGAAAAAAACTGCGCCGTGTAGGCCATCTCGCGGATGAGACTCATGTTTCCAGTTATCTTTGGTAGGTAGGCAAGAGTTCCCATGTCTGCTGCTAAGCTGATGTCAATTTCCTATTTCGCATTTTAGCAAGTTGAAAACTACTAGGAAAAGCGATATACTAAACCTTGATTGAAAACCTCGCATTTGACGCAGCATATCGAATATCACACGCAGCCACAATATCTACGCCCAGACCAACAACTATACCATGTATCGCTGCAATAACAGGAAACAGACATCTTTCTGGGGCAGTAATAGCTTCTTGGAAGGGCTTGATCAGTTTTGGGAAATCTAAAGCCACTCGAGCGGGGTCAGTGGTCTGAACGGAATCGGCGTCAGCTGTGGTTTGGGCTAGATCTCCTGCTTCAAGTACTGCATAGGGATAAGTATGTATTGGGTATTGGGCATTAGAAAAGGTACCACTTGAACGCACAGTCTAATCCAGCGGTAAAGATGGAAGGTGGAGGAGAGTACTACAGCTCTCACATCAGAGGTTTCTTCTGAAATGGAATTGAACAAGGCGCCATAGGCTTGCCAGAATCTACGTCAAAGTTAAGTAGAAGTATAAGTCAACACACTCCAATACCCACTCTGTGCAAAAGGCATTCACTGGTTTCCTGTTGCATGGAATCATGTAAATCGCGGGACTCTGACATTCCGGGGAAAAGTCGCATACCGAGAAAGCTCTATGAGCAAGACATGTCACACCGAAAGTGCAAAAAAATCCGCTCGAACGAAATACTAACTGATTTATAAAATTTTGTGTAAAAAATCACTTATGAGTGAAAATTTGAGTGAAATTGGATTATTCAGTCAAACAGTCTTGTTGAGTGAAAATATACATATCAGTACATTATTTAGATAAACTGAAGAAGGGCCTGAATTATGGTATATCTGAGCTCCTGAAATGGTAAATGATTTGTTATATATTGCAAGTCAAATCATTCGAAGTGAAGTATTTCCTTTCAGGTGTATTTTCGGACAATATAAAAAGTTGTGTGAATAATGATATTTCAGAATAACTGAAAAGCCTCAACCACATTCATTTCAGGCTTTTCAGTTATTCTGAAAGATGATTATTCATATAACTTTTCGTATTGTCTGAAAATACACCTGAAAGGAAATGTTTCACTCGGAATGATTTGACTTGCAATATATAACAAATCATTTACCATTAATGTTCAGGAGCTCAGATATACTATAATTCAGGCCCTTCTCCAGTTCATCTAAGGAATGTACTGATATGTATATTTTCCCTTAACAAGACCATTCGACTGAATAATTAAATTTTCACTCATAAGTGATTTTTGACATGAAATTTTATAATTAGTTAGTATTTCATTCGAGCGGATTTTTTTGCACTTTCGGTGTGTGTGGGAAGGGTTCAAAAACTTTAATCCATTTCGAGGAGAGGTTACTCATGGTATGTTGTTGAGCAAGGTTATTAGCGTCATGATGGCTCGAGAAAGAGTTTGGGCAACGACCGGCTCTCAGCTACCGGTTTACCGAATCGCAAATTATGGGTGCGCCATAGATATTAATCTAAAGAACGAATAGTCTACCTAACATGTATCGCAATAACGAAAGAGTCTAATCAATCAAGGTGCAGGGGCCTTGACGATAGCCACCGCTCCGTCTTTGCCAATCTCCTTCACCGTCACGTCTACAGCACCAGAAGCATCTACAATGATTGTCGCTTCGACAGTCGTTGTCCACTTTCCAGCTTCCTTCGACGGTCCCTTCACCTGTATCCCCAACGCTGCCTGTGCTTCAGCAACACCTATTAACGCCTCCTTGATAAGCGTCTTGTGCTTGACCTCGACTTCCTCCTCCTCCTCTTCGTCCTCATCATCAACCGCTTCTCCCTTGGGAGGTACAACTTTCTCTACTCGGATCCCTTCCGAAACCTCCCAGAACTCAAACGCAAACCGCTTCGACTGTTCAGAAAGCCCAATGTCGAACGTGGCTGTTCTCCTAGTAGGGAGAACCGTCTCTGCAGGCACAAGAGGAATCCAAGTTCCCCCAAGCTCGTTTCTAGACTCGTCAGGGAACACCAAGCCCAGTATCTTCGACGTAGTTTTCACCTCTGTTAGCTCAGAGTTGCGCTCAAAGGCCTTTTTGAGTTCCTCATCTTCTTTTGTTAAAGAAGCGATCAATGCAACGCACATCCACAAGCAAGGACCGTGGTAGGGTCACCGATTCCTCCACCGATAACGGTACCCATGCTGAATGGTGTATTGATATCTTCGTTGAACCCAGCGGTGAGACACAGGTGCTCGTCAAGGCCAGGTAAACACGTCGTACCGCCGACGTACACAATTTCGTCGACGTGATGTGGGTCGACTTTGACTGAATCGAGGAGATCAGCGACAGATTGAGCGATAGAGTCATATATCGGGCGGACGAGCATGTCAAATCGAAGACGATTGATGGAACTGGTAAAGTCCACACCGTCCTTGAGCGACTCGACGGAGCATGTAGCAGCACCAGGCGAAGCTTGGCTTCGGCACGAGCATCAGCGACAGATGGTTTTTCGGAGCAGACCGTCAATGGAGGTTTGGTCTTTTTGGTGAATTCCGTGGCGAAAAAGGTGGTGAGCTTCGAGTCGACAGCGTCACCGCCGATGCTAGTTGAGGAGGAGGAGGCGAGGATGTAGGCTAAGCCGTCACGAAGAGCGAGGAGAGAGAGGGAGAGAGGAGGAGCCGATATCGACAACGAGCTGTGTACGATCGACAGCAAGTGTAAGACTCCAGGCCTCCGTAGTAGTAGTCGCAGCCACAGCCGCGGGTTCCTCTAATGATTGATATACAATGATGCCTGCATCGGCAGCGGCTTTTTCGAGCGCGTCTTTTTGAGCATCGGTAAAAATCGAGGGCACGGTGATTACAGCACCCTGGACTTTTTTGCCCAAAAAGTCTTCGGCAGATTGCAGAAGAGATTTGAGGAATATAGTGGTTACCTCGGAAACTGTGAGGATGCGCTCAGCAGGGATGGGTTCGGAGCGAGGAGTAGGTGCTGATGACGCCGCCGGAGTACCGGTGGTGCTTTTTGGCAGAGGTGCTGGAGCCGGTTGGAGGATTTCAACTTTGTAGGCAGGCTCATCTGATAGCTCTGGATATTGAATAACTGGGGCAGAGTTCGTTGATTGTGATTGAGGAATCTCGAAAAATCTACCAAACAAATCATTAGCATTTGTTAGTTTGTATAAAAGCAGAAAAGACGTACTTTTTACCCAAAAGATTGCGGAAGCCTACAATGGTGCTTTTAGCGTTTTTTACGAGCTGGGCCTTTGCTGGGCTTCCGATGTGCTGCAGATAGAACGATAGATAAACTCATCTGCTTCCTTTTATCAGGCGCGGGGATGGTACGGGCAACGAAACACACGGATGGGTCGTCTGATAATGTGGGAGTAATGTTGTGTGCCAAAGGAACCGTTTCGCGCAACCTCCACTGCGAGGTGCTGGTTCTAAGAGAAACACGTTGATCGCGAGTCGCGACGAGATGAACGAACTGTCTATGGTCATTGAAAGTTCAGCGGGGCTGATGAAAAAAGTTCAGGATCAACATATACATGAACGATTAAAGTACGAGTCATCCTAAAGGAGATTTCATACCACCCCAGATATTCCCTCGAGCTCAGCACAGCATGCGGCACCCAATACGCTCCTTTGGCGCCTCAGATCATGTTTAGGTCTTGATGACGAGGGCACAACACGCAGAGCAAGAACGTACTTATGGATGGCAGGGATCTAGAGAGAGCTCCATTTCACCTCAAGGGCAAGAGCATTGTTGTAAACTTGAGTCAAGAAAATGGGTATCACGTTGAGTGTCGTACGGAAATATAGGGTTAGGTTTCTTATTTACTAAGCATTCCAAATTGAGGTGCGGGCATGTTTTATCCACGTGGTACACTGCAGGAACCTGCTTTCTTCATCGAGTGATGCTGCAGTAATGTCTTCGAATCCCATATGAATTTCACCTGCTTACCATCCTCTATTCAGCCCCGATCCACCGCCCAGCTATTCCTCTCGCCAATCCAGCTCTTCCGGATTCTTCGCCGGTGCTGCTTCCACTGCAACAGCGCCTTCAAGGAGTAGCGAGCGTAGTCCTTTGCTGTCAAAGAAGCTAACCAAGTCCAACCGTAGCTGCGACAGATGGGTACTGAAAGATCCAAAGCGTCTTGCCATTGTGGTCCTGATTGTCATTTCGGACCTGCTGTTTTTCACGGTCATGCTGTTCATTGTCTTCTTCCCCTGGAAAAGTAAACTCATATCGTTCTGGGTCGATATTACTCCTGATCCGATGTGTTCTGCCATTGGTGCCCGCCAGTACACAGCTACACTCTCTAACGTACCGGAAGATTGGGACAACATAGAAGCTTGCATGAAGACTAGCTTCTCTGTTCACGGAAAAACAGTCTCGGCTTCCCCCATATGCACGGTTGCACCAGCTCTCAATTCTACAACTATTGTTCAAGGCACGCCGAAAGTGCAAAAAAATCCGCTCGAACGAAATACTAACTGATTCATAAAATTTTGTGTAAAAAATCACTTATGAGTGAAAATTTGAGTGAAATTGGATTATTCAGTCAAACGGTCTTGTTGAGTGAAAATATACATATCAGTGCATTATTTAGATAAACTGAGGAAGGGCCTGAATTATGGTATATCTGAGCTCCTGAAATGGTAAATGATTTGTTATATATTGCAAGTCAAATCATTCCGAGTGAAACATTTCCTTTCAGGTGTATTTTCAGACAATATAAAAATTTGTGCGAATAATCATATTTCAGAATAACTGAAAAGCCACAAATGAATGTGGTTGAGGCTTTTCAGTTATTCTGAAAGGTGATTGTTCATATAACTTTTTATATTGTCTGAAAATACACCTGAAAGGAAATATTTCACTCAGAATGATTTGACTTGCAATATATAACAAATCATTTACCATTTCAGGAGCTCAGATATACTATAATTTAGGCCCTTCTTCAGTTTATCTAAATAATGTACTGATATGTATATCTTCACTCAACAAGACCGTTTGACTGAATAATCAAATTTCACTCAAATTTTCACTCATAAGTGATTTTTGACATGAAATTTTATAAATTAGCTAGTATTTCGTTTGAGCGGATTTTTGTGCACTTTTGGTGTGAGGCCGATGGGTAGTCGATTTCGATCAAAGTGATTGTGTTCCTGTATGGTCCGCCATCAGCTCCAATTGCTCTTCGTATGGAGTGCGTACATATCAGGCAGATTTACATGTACCCCCGGGACTGGATACACTATCTTCATCCAAAGCTACTCCTGCAATCATCCAGGAGAAAATTTTGTATCCCGTATGCAAGTTGGCGCAACAGGATGATGGAACTTTGGTAGCCAAAGGACATTGGAACGTTCAAGACACTTCCTGCGCACCCCAGTGGGTAAGGGTAACCCCTCACTCGTGCTATACCTACAATCAAAAGACATACACTGCAGTTCTCGATAAGATACCCCATGAGATGGATCTGTTGAAGACTTGTTTTGAAGCACCTTTACGGATTTCCGGGGTTACTGGTCTTCTGAGTCGAGTTTATCAGGCTTTCGGTATCAGTACATTCTGTAAGCCAGATTCTTGTGGTTGGGATGAAGATCGGATGGTTGGGACCTGGTATCTCGAGCATTCAGATTGTCGGCCTACTTTGATGAGTATGGAACACCTTGTGAGTAGCCTTACTATGGCTCTTTCCTTTGACTTGGCTGATTTTTGAATGGTTATAGGGATGTGTTGGTTCTGGGCTCCAGGTGATTTTTAGGTCTCCCATTAATGCAGTTCTGATTTGAATGTTCCTTCAGCGATTCGAGAGTGAGGTGACGGATTTCGGACCAGATGAAGAATGGTATCATCTTTGTGAGTAGTAATGTCTGTCCGAAGCCTCTGCTGATCTTTGCTCTTGTGGTAGGCATAGCAATCCCTTACCAATGGTGGGGTAAGACTTATCTTCCGGTAAAGTGTGAAAGTAGAACAGTACGTTACTTGTCGTCCCTTCACCGACTAACGTGGATTGATGGGAGCTTGCTTAGAGCTGGTTTATAACGCGTCGATACGCACTGTACAACATCCCAACTGAATGTGCTTGATTGGACTGTTGAAAGTTCACATCTGGTCTGTTCTTTTCACTTTTACCTTCTTGCTCTCGTGCTGCAGAAGAAAGGGTTGTTCTAGCGAGAGAACAGAGGCACCTAGTCGTGCAAGGAGGGGTCCGGTCTACCTGAGGGTCAAGGAAGTGCTAGCGTCTGCAGAAGGCTAACGCCACCGGAGAAGCAAGGAGAGAGAGAAACTGAGGGTGTAGCGTACCTAACGTAGAGATTGATGTCAACGAAGCTTTCTAGACGAAAGTTCGAGATGAAGTCGGTCCCACGTGAATACTGAGATAAGAAGTTAGTGTTTTCATTCGAGAGAACGAGTTTGAGCGAGAAAAGGGCATTGAGACGATGCTTGCAGGCTACGTTGGCCTTTCACTACGATGGTGGTTGGGTGCAAGAAACAAATGGATTCTACAGTTCGGGTCACAGATTATAAGTACTGAAAATTTGGGTGAAATGTGAAATAAAAAGGAAGCAGCAAAGAAGAGTGCTATCGAACCCGATTTGGATAAATTCAGAATCGACACCAGGCTACTGATTAGCGCAATCCCCCAGGGTACAATGTGAAGGCCCTCAAGCTTCAGCAACGCTTGCTCAAGGCAAAGGTACCCTGGTGTCGGACCGGGTGCTTCATCCTCCTCTCTCCTCCTCAAGTCTTCAGCGTAGGTACAAGAAATTGTTGAGATATAGTCGTAGTCGGGGCCATCAAGTCCGGAAAGAAGCAATGTCAAGAGACGTGACAGCGAAGAGTTTTGGCGGTTGTCGTCGTAAGGGAGAGAAATCGGCTGTAGGAAGGCACCCAGGAGTGAAAGGGTCACGTTGTCCGGATTCCGCGGGTCGCATACGCATCACTTCCACAGTGCTCGTTTGCTCTCTATGTACCAGTATCTGTCCTTGTGCTTCTGTTTCCATGTGTAAAATGTTAAGCTACCTGTCTTGTCTTTAAATTTGTCCTTTGTGCATCTTGTTGTTGCTTTTCTTCTTTCTTACTCTCTTTCTCCCCTTTTGCTGCTTGGTCTCTGCTAAAATTGATTATGTGTTGGGATGATTGTAAAACTCATTGATTGCTATCTAAATCTTGTACGAGTTCAGCGTGGTTCAGTGACTAGTCCGATTTCAATTCCGTGATGAGATTCTTGGAAGTAGAGACCCTTTGAATGATTCAGCCATCTGGAGTCTCAGTCTGACCTGACCAATTGTGGTGTCAATCTGATGAGTGGGATGGAACAACATGGATTTTGTAGATTTCGCAGAGACTCTCAGAAAGTCTATCGATAAAGATTATTGGAATCTGCTTGCCCGGTCAACGCCCGGTAGATAACTAGACTGCCCAATGCCCGATTACTATTTACTTGGTTTCATAGTATCTATAACCTGTTGCAATCAACTCTTCTTCCAGTATACGTTTCCAAACACAGTCCTGAGTCATTTTTCTAATAGAATGTAGGACACACGTACCTAGTCTCGTATAACTTGGTTAGGATTTTCAATGTGCCTCTGACTGAGATGAGAGTATCCTCTTCGTCGAATAACTCCAATAAGACCCACAGAAACCTCACGACACATACACTGTCATACTTAGCCTTACTTGTGCACACGGAATATCAGAGTCAAAAAAAAACCTTGAAAACAAGATTACAGGCCTCTGTCAGTCACACAACGGTGATACAAGAGCTCACCGGCACCGAGTGAGTATGCCAAGTAGTTATTTACCCTCGATCGAACGAATACGGGTTACAATGCAGACCAATACATGACGCAGATGGACAAAAAATCACTGAATTCGAATTAGAGCTTGGACTTGGGTCCGAATTTGTAATTTAGGGGTAAGAAATTGGCGGGTTGTTTCGTCTTTTTCGCCAACAAGCTTTCCATCATATCCTGCAAGAGGAAGTAATGTCCGCCATTAATATTACATTGAGCGGGGGAATGTATGTATTAATCTCGTACCTTGGTTTGGAGCATAGCAGAGTTCCACGTGGATGTATATTCTAGGTTCTCTGCGACACTATCAACCTTGAAGGTCAATTCACAATACCACAATATATTAAGAAGAGACGCACGAATGATCCCTAGCATGTGAAATAAGCCTTCGTTCCAGTAACCGCCACAGGACTCTTCATCGCAATAAGCTTTGCGAGATCCAACGCAGCAGCAACAACCTCATTTCTGCCCCCATCAACAACCTTTGACACTAGACCCATCTGCTCCACCTTGCTTGCTGGGAAAAACTGCGCCGTGTAGGCCATCTCGCAAACGAGACTCATGTTTCCAGTTATCTTTGGTAGGTAGGCGAGGGTTCCCATGTCTGCTGCTAACTATGACGGTATTTTTCATCGGAAAAAGAGGCCCGATGAGAGTGTAACCTACTTTATGTACATAGTGGTTTGTGTGGCTACAACCTACCTAAACATGGTTAAATGTACTTCGTATGCTTACTTTGTGTCAACTAGGAGTTGATGACGTACTTAGAAATACATTTGTGTGTGCTGCTAATACCCAACTTATGTATTCATCTACCTCTGAATACCGGTGAGTACCGGTGAATCTTATTAAACATTTCAAAAGATCGACTGATACTCATTAATGTTCAGTGGTGTCACAGGCGCTTATGGTACTTACACAAGTGGCCGCCCTATTGCAGGGTCCCACAAGTCGGCTTTAGACACGAGTCACTCGAGCCATTGTATTATTACTATTACTGTGAGTAGTAGTAGTGGTAGTGTGGCAACTTCGATCTTGCAGCAAGATTTTGGCAAAGTTCCCACGCTCACCCTGCCTGCAATGACTTCGAAAGGACCAATGATTAAAATAAGAAAAGATGAAAGCTTACTAGAAAAACTCAGAAGTACACGCTTAAGTAGTTAGAAGTACTCAGAAGTACTCAGAAGTACTCAGAAGTACTCACTTAAGTAGTTAGAAGTACTCAGAAGTACTCAGAAGTACACACTTAAGTAGTTAGAAGTACTCAGAAGTACTCAGAAGTACATTTTTAAGTAGTTAGAAGTACTCAGAAGTACTCAGAAGTACACTTGTAAGTAGTTAGAAGCAGGAGTAATCACTGGTAAACTCAAGTAGCACTGTGAGATATGTCAAAACTAGTCACACAAAGTGAGCACGAAGTACACAAGAGAAGTAATGATCCTGCTTATGTACACACACTAAGTACAAAATATGTGCAAAAAGTACGTCGATCAAGCAGAAACAGCCGATTTTGACCAAGATGTACATTAAATGATGAAAAATGCTTTCATAGCTAACCCGATGTCGATTTCCTAATCACATTCGCATTCGGTCAGCATTGAGTCGAAACCCTCTAGGAAGAGAGATATAATAAACCTTGATTGTAAATCTCGCATTCGACGCAGCATATCGAATATCACATGCAGCCACGATATCTACGCTCAGACCAACAACTATACCATATATCGCCGCAATAACAGGAAACAGACATCTCTCTGGGGCGGTAATGGCTTCTTGGAAGGGCTTGCTTATTTTTGGGAAATCTAAAGCTACTCGAGCAGGGTCAACGGAATCGGCGTTAGCTGTGGTTTTGGCTACATCTCCTGCTTCGAGTACTGCATAGGGATAAGTATGTATTGGGTATTGGGCATTAGAAAAGGTACCACTTGAACGCACAGTCTAATCCAGCGGTGAAGATATCCGGAAAGGCGGAGGAGAGTACCACAGCTCTCACGTCGGAGGTTTCTTCTGAAATGGAATTGAACAAGGCGCCATAAGCTTGCCAGAATCTATGTCGAAGAGTTGAGGTTATTATTTCAGAATGATAGCACATTCTAATACCCACTCTGTGCAAAAGGCATTCACTGGTTTCCTGTTGCGTCGAATCATGTACTGTAAATCGCGGGACTTGGAGCTTTCGGAGAAAAACCGCGTACCGAGAAAGCTCTACGAGCAAGACATGTGGGAAGGGCTCAGAGATTTTAATCCATTTCGAGGAGAGGTCCTTCATGGTATGTCGTTGAGCAAGGTTATCAGCATCATGATGGCTCGAGAAAGAGTTAGTGTTGCCGCAAGGTAGAGGTACCTTGAACCCTGAGCTTGCCTTACCTCGCCTTGGTTCCATAATAGGCGAGCAAGGTGTCAAGGTTTGATCACCTTGTTACCTTGCCTTGACCTTGGTTACTAATTTAGATACTGCTGTGCTCACATTTTTCTTTTGTACTTCCAAGTACACTTGAAGGAATTATTCTCTACTATAAATATTTTCTTAATAACTAGTCTACACTTTGACCCTCTAAAACTGAAGACTCTGATGCAACCTCTGAGACCGCGCTGTGCAAGGCTATATCCGTATTTGGACTCTACCTCGAGGTAATGTTCGGAACATTACCTCGAGGTACCTTGACAAGGCCATCAGCCTTGATGGATCCAAGGCAAGGCAAGGTACCCAATCCGCTACCTTGGCCTTACCTTTACCTTACCTTGCGGCAACACTAGAAAGAGTACTAGTTTGGGCAACTACCGGCTCTCGGCTACCGGTTTACCGAATCGCAAATTATTGGTGCGCCATAGATATTAATCTAAAAAACGAATATTCTACCTAACATGTATCGCAATAACCAATGAGTATAGTCTATCAAGGTGCAGGAGCCTTGACAGTCGCCACCGCTCCGTCCTTGCCAATCTCCTTCACCGTCACATCTACAGCACCAGAAGCATCTACAATGATTGTCGCTTCGACAGTCGTCGTCCACTTACCAGCTTCCTTTGACGGTCCCTTCACCTGAATCCCCAACACTGCCTGTGCTTCAGCAGCACCTATTAACGCCTCCTTCGTAAGCGTCTTGTGCTTCACCTCGACTTCTTCTTCCTCCTCTTCGTCCTCATCATCAACCGCTTCTCCCTTGGGAGGTACAACTTTCTCTACTCGGATCCCTTCCGAAACCTCCCACAACTCAAACGCAAACCGCTTCGACTGTTCAGAAAGCCCAATGTCGAACGTGGCTGTTCGCCTAGCAGGGAGAACCGTCTCTGCAGGCACAAGAGGAATCCAAGTTCCTCCAAGCTCGTTTCCAGACTCGTCAGGGAACACCAAGCCCAGTATCTTCGACGTGGTTTTCACCTCTGTTAGTTCAGAGCTGCGCTCAAAGGCCTTTTTGAGTTCCACATCTTCTTCTGTTAAAGAAGCGATCAAAGCAGCTTGCAACGCACATCCGCGAGCAAGGACCGTGGTAGGGTCGCCGATTCCTCCACCGATAACGGTACCCATGCTGAATGGTGTGTTGATATCTTCGTTGAACCCAGCGGTGAGACACAGCTCATCGAGGCCAGGTAAACACGTCGTACCGCCGACATACACAATTTCGTCGACGTGATGTGGGTCGACCTTGCCTGAATCGAGAAGATCAGCGACAGATCGAGCGATAGAGTCACATATCGGGCGGAAGAGCATGTCAAATCGAAGACGATTAATGGAGCTGGTAATAGCGCTCCAATACCCAGTCCAACACCTACCAGGGCCAACTTTCCCCCCAGACACTGTCAGTCTGAGACGACGATGGGATGTTGTGCGATTGCTGGCATACTGTATCTCTGCCCTAGAATTTACTAGTACCGAAGAGGGGTATACACGTCGAACCATTCATCCAATATCATCACCGGTCCAAGCTAGAGCATTGTCCTCTGTCTGTCGTCTGCGAAATCGAAATTGTCGTGGAGCAGCCTGGCAGTCTCAGAGACGAGGTTCCGAAGAATTGACCAAACCACTTCAACATTGACTGAACTTAAACTCGACCTCCGTCCCAGCTCCGTCGGTAGGATGCTTCGAGTGATAGAGGAAGGGTCTATGGTACAGACGGTGCGTGATGCGTCGTACCTCAGCTGGCGATAGAAGTAAAGAACCACGATGATCGATGACGTTCCCCAAGTCAAAGGCCCAATCGCAGATATGAAAGTCAATGTCTGCACGGGGAAGGAAGCGTTCTGAACACTGATACATGACCAGGGCTCGATTCGGAGGCACTCGGAATAGCCCAATTGTGGTCGTTGGTTAATGGATCCATATGCGCCGCCCTCGAGGTAGAAGAATAGTAACGTCTCAGAAACGCATTACGGATTGAATCGGGTAGGGTTGTTACAAAAGTTGAGCTCTTGAGGCTGGATCTTGGTCTCCATGACTGCTGCGAGTAGCACTGCGTCGACAGAGAGACAAAGGAGTGGGAAGCGACCGCAGTTGTGATTTCGACAATGACACTGTTCGAGTGGGTGATGCCTCCTTCTCCCTCGCATCCAACTCTTCACTGCTCGGGCCGCAGTAAACCCCTCGATGCATGTCGGGACTCGGGAGCCAAGTCAAGTTGGACGAAGGAAAGTGGGAAGAGGAATCCAAATCGCGAAGAATGGAAAGGTAGTGGTCCTGCTAAGCGTTCCTCGTTGGTACTGAGTGAATAAATGTGAGTTGGTGTCTTTGGAACCATTTACTGTTCAATTAGGACCGTTTGGGTACAAGAGGGAGGTATGAAAATGGCGGAAGGTAAAGATAAGCTAAAGGCTAAGAGTCGTCGATCTGCTAGTGAAAAGCGGAAAAGCGTAGGAAATCACGAAGGGAAAGAAGGAAGGAAGAGAGCAAGGGACCATGCTACAGCACCACAAAAGCAGCATTCACATCCAGAGTCTGCTACTGCGTTTGAATTCGAGAACAAATTGACTGACGGTGCTATCTACTCGAGTCGTGATGAAACGATTACGCGTGTTTCTAGAGCCTGCGCAGTCTCTGTATCTCATATTGTTTTCTTTCGCGTCGCCTTAATCCCAATTCCTCGACTCATTTTTCCCTCGACTCTTCAAATGATGACAACCGATTTTTTCTTGAAATCAAGTGCTCTGTGTCCGACTGTGTTGTTCTGGCTTTATCTCGGTGACGGTGGTGTTTCAGAAGAATGAGAAGAAGAGAAGAGCCGCTCGGCGCTTAAGCACCGTGGGTCGATTATAGACTTTCACTTGCGGGTCTGAGTCGTTCTGATTCGAAATACCGAGCTTAACATCTGTTCCGATATGGTGTAGTCGCTTCTTCGACACTGTTCATTGAGCTCGACTGTATCAGCACGGGTTCGACTCCCGCAATCGGAGTAGCTGGGATCTAGTGAGGAGTATTTGTCTTTTCTTTTTTCGTATCGGCTCGCTTCAATTCTGAATTCATGGTGTAAGACACAAGTGCTAGCTTACCTGATATTGCAACTTTTGTGCCAGTACTCCTATCTTCCGCAGTACGCAGTTCCATTCCCTGCTCCTATTTTTTCCCTCACACATGTTTTCGCACATTGCGGTCGGCGGAGAAGAGTGCATACGCTATCGACTGCACCAACATCTTTCCGTTCCCCATGGCATCGATGTCGAGCTCTTCACTTTGGCCAAATATCCCTTGACTTTACAGTCCCAGCCTAAACGAAATTTCGAGCGATAGCTATTGTAATAATGAATAACTTGTTATTAAAATAAGACACCAGCTCCTCTGAGCTCCTTGGTTTAAAGCCAATGGCCTACACGCATCTTCTCGACAATATTTAACACTTTGGCCCGATCCCAAATCGCAATGGTGTTATACATCTAGATACCCATCAGCCAAGGGGACCTGGAGAAAAACGAGCTCTAAGACTAGCTTTGATTCACGTACCCGTTATCAGAGTCACCGGCAAGGCTTAGGCAGCAGATTTTTCCAGTAGGGCCTATCAAGAGAAGCAAATCGAATTAGTGTTTGCTTACTGGATAACCGCGAAGGGAACTTACACTGTCAGAGAGAAGCGATACGTTAATCAAACGAGTCAACAGTCTCCTAGTCAATCCAGTCGGTGCAGGTACTTACATCCTCATCACTATTACCTAAAATAGCGAAGCAGATTTAAATTAGCATCGCGCAGGGTAGTACGCTAGACCGTTAGCAGTACTTACAGGTACGACGATGACGGGTAGCTGAGGCCTGGGCTTCCATGATGAAGAATAAAGCAAGCACGAAGATA
>ML769816.1:0-47896 GCA_009733575.1 Gymnopus androsaceus JB14
TGGTTCGAGATCCGTTTTGTGCACCAGGTCTCACAGCATCGATTCTGCGGTGAGCCCTCCTTCAAGAGACAACGGACTAATAACTCCGGTCCCGCACCAAATCAATCCAAGAAATGTGCTGTACTATGGTTGTTCGAGATATGCTGGGACCGGGATATGCTGAATTTTGGAAAATCGCTCAATTTACACCATTCCCGTTTTTGAGTGCCGACCAGGATTATTTTACAAGTTTATTAGATAGTATTTATTAATCCTAGATACTTTTCAAGACTGATATTTGAGGGTAGGAGGTATAGTAAATGCAACATCGAAATCATTGACCTCCATACCCCATCAAAGTTTAAGGAACACTATATATATGAATAGCAAGTGTTGAGCTGCGCTGCTCCAGCCAGAATATATAATGGTAAGATCTTAAATCCAAGTTTTCTAAGGAAAATGTGAAGAATAGCGTATTGCGCAAACGAAAGACTCGTTGTTTGCCTCTAAGGTTTTTGGCGCGGATCAAAAATCAGCATATCCTGGTTTTTGCTCGGGAGACGGCCGATGCAATGAGGAAATTCAAGAAAAATCTAAAATCTTATTTTGAGGGTTTTAAAGGCCTACAAATCGAATTGTCTACTCAGATTTTTGATATCTTCACTGGTTGTCCCGCAATGCGATGGTCAGCATATCCTGAACAACCATAGTATGTAGGGCTCACAATTGCCCAAGGGCAACAGAGTGTGCAGGGAAGGGCGGATGTGAAAAATGCTACACAGGTGTCTAGTATTGGTAACCAATGTGCGTTCGGCGTCATGGGCATTTGTAGTACAATAGTTGAATTTATATTCTAGGCCCTCATGTAGATAAAATCTTGATTTAATACTTGTACATACTTGTAGTGATGCTTAGCAGCACCAAGCAGAGATGTTCCAATGCTGGCTCGAGTTCGAGGTTTTACAATGACAATAGCAGTTTTTCAATTGCTGTGATTAAGAATACAAATGTGTGACTATGATTACAACAACTATTTACTAGACAATGAATTCAGTTTCCACCGCTAAAACGGAGGACAAGGTGAAGACTCGTCGACTCCTTCTGGATGTTGTAATCCAAAAGAGTACAGCTATCCTCGAGCTGCTTGCCGGCGAAAATGAGACGCTGTTGGTCAGGTGGGATACCCTCCTTGTCCCGGATTTTCGCTTTCACGTTGTCAATGGTGTCGGAAGACTCGACCTCGAGAGTGATTGTCTTGGAATTTGAGGTTCGGAACCATCAACTGCTTGATATAAGGTTGGCAAGCGTCCTCTGATCTCTCAATCTCCATGACCTGGTGTATCTAAACGAATATCAGTAATGACCTGCTATAGCAGAATACTGAGAAACATACATGAATAGACCTAAACCTTGCGCGGTGCCTAGCAACCATATCCTGTGCCTCTAATCACATCCACATGGCTAAGCTCACAGTACTCCTTGTACATGTTGTGGGTACCTAACCGCGAGTCATATCGAAGCCAGATACCAAAGCTTTTGACCTTGAGTGGCCTTTTTCGTCAAAAAGTACCAGAAGCGCGACTCGGCAACGACCTCATTGAGAGTAAAAAATTACATCCTAAGCTTTCAAGCCAGTAGGAAGGTGACGACCAATGACTTGTTACTCTTGAAGACCTGCTTCTCCGAGTGCGCGGTATTCGTGAGTAGCTTACGGTGGCGAGTAGTGCAAGCGCCGGACAAGCGCTTCTATTTACAAAATTCAGCTCATGTCATCTTGAAATTCATTGGGTGAGGGCTTATCGCAAATGGGGCAGTAACCTTCAAACGGCATAAGCCATCCGGCACTTGAAAACCGCTTACCTGCCAAAAGCGGTCTTGATTTCGTTAACACCAAATCATTAAAAACACAATACCTAGCAATTTCTACACCAAAGCGACATAGATACAAGTCAAGGAATACATAAGGTAAATCTCTCTCTTTTCTCTCTCTTTTTCTCTTTTTCCAACTTGAAAAAACTTGAATTTCTCGAACTCTCCACGGACATAAACCATAAGCCAGAGTTCAGAGGGGCTCCTCAGAAACCCGGGTTTCTGCAAGTACGGGGGTTTCTCAATAGATTTATCCGGCCCTCGGAGAGATAAGATTTGCCAAACAAGAGACCCTTCTTACCCATGAACCTACTCACTGTGAGACCCGGTGCACGAAACGGATCTCGGACCAATGTATCCCGAATGTCTCGCACCTAGATGTAGGTGGAGACCAAATGCGACCACCCGGGGTAACTGTGCCGTAAGGTGGGTCTGGACAGTAGTATGAGTGTTGTACGGAACAGTACAAGCCTCAGAGGTGCAAGGAACAGTGTACGGGCCACCCGCTGACGTAATCAGGAGGAAGCGGGTGGTATTGTGGTCCGATGACCAGAAATGAGTGGGAGCGGATGGAATATGGGTGAAGGGGTGGTCCAAAAAGGTGTAATAAGTCCAAATATGGATAATGCGGATGGAATACAGCAAATGCGGACGGAAATAGCGTGAGAGCGGGTGGAATAGGGTGAAAGCGGGCGGAAATAGCGTGGGAGCGGACGGAATAGTGCAAAAGCGGACGGAAATAGCGTGGGAGTGGATGGAATAGGGTGAAAGCGGATGGGAATAGTGTGAGAGCGGACGGAATAGCGTGAGAGCGGATGGAAATAGCGTGGGAGCGGACGGAATTGAGTGAAAGCGGACGGTCCCAGAGGTTCTAGAGGTAGCAAAACCCAAATAGGAAGCTCCCGAGGAGCTTTGGTTGTAAAGTTGTAAACAGAGATAGAAGACAGTGAGCTCTGGACATAGATTTGGTATCTACGGACAGAGCCTCGCAGTTAATGCAGATGACAGTGGGCCTTCGAACAGAGCTCGGAAGGCACAGCTGATTAGAACAGATAGAAATAGAGAGACAGAGACAGAGACAGAGCAAAACGGGATCGATTCGGTAACAATGGTAATAACAGACTAGGGTGCATGGACTCGGGGTGTCTACTTATATACTGTAGTGTGGCTGTGTAAGTCGTCGGGAGGGCCTGATGGATGGTTATCAAGTGCGGGAGGCACCCGGGAGGCAGGATAAGTGGTAATCACATGTAGAAAGTGCCCGGCAGGCAGGATAAATGGTAAATAAGCATGGAAAGCGCCCGCAATGTAGGTAATGAGTGCAGGAAGTATCCGCGGACGGTCAGGAAGCGTGGGAAGTATCCGCGGACGGCCAGGAAGCGTGGGAAACATCAGCGGGTGGGTAGTGGATGAGAAATGAGCCAAGGCCTGACACTCACTGAACCTCACTGAACCACATCCTAATGTGCCACCACCTATTTCTCCCAACTCATTGCTTGGCAATGATGGAATACCTATATGAGCATGCAAATTCAGCAGCAGAGGCACTGAGCATTGTTTTGACATAAGCATGTATATCATCAGCAAAACCTGGGTATTGGCCATAGAAGTTATAGCAACTTATAGTAAATCATAGCAGCCATAGTTCTCTAAAGAACTATGGGGTGCTATGGGTTTCTATGAGCTCCTATGAGGTTACCGAGTATTCGAGGCAACTGTCAACTCATTTCGGCATCTTGACAGCTGCCGTTCTTCCCGCCAATTCTATATAAGAATCGACGCATATGCATCGTCGCAACTTCCCCAAGTTCCTTTTCTTCCAAGTTGCTCAGTAAGTCTCCAAATTCAAGCCTTCATCTTTGTTTCGATGTGTCTAATGTTTGTAGCATTTAATTCTAAGCATCAATCGCCACTTACAGTATGGCTTCATTTATGTGTACACTAGTTATACAAGTATGTAGTTCTAGTCTCGCTACAGTGTTGTCCTAGTAGTGCTACAAACATGACAATATGATGGTTTTATTTTGGTCTCATTTGGTCGAGCGAGTGATGAAAACAATTCAAAAGAACAATATATTTAATTTAAATTAAACCCTGACATATCCTGATGGACGACGTTCCCGGGAAATCCATAGCAGTCCATAGCGCCCCATAGCAATCCATAGTTCTCCACAAAGGGTACCCTTGCTATGGGCTCCATCAGCAAAACCTGGGTGTTCTGTACAGAGCTGTACAGCTCTGTACAGAACCCACAGCACTTATAGGACCCATAGCAAGGTACCCCTCTGTACAGAACTGTGGGATGCTATGGGTTGCTGTGGATCGCTGTGGACTTCGCGGGAACGCCGCCATCAGGGTTCTATTCAATATTGATTCAATACCAAATATATTATCATTTTGAATTGATTCCCTGGCTGGCGAGAGCGAAATACTAGCGAAATATTTATAAAATCATTTTATTGGCAATTCCAAACACTACTAATACTACAACATACATACTCGACTCATCCAACAGGCCCACAACTGGCATAAAATTGTATACTAATTAACTGCAACCTCCTACCAGTCATCGAATCCTTCTTCAATGAGACTAAAAGATGTCATCAGATATACAATTAGAGCCTCCAAGTCAAAAATTCCAGAGAGTAGAACTTACAGTCTGAGTTAAGTTGAGCTTAGTGGGGGAAGGAAAAGACATCGAACTTGTCAAAACCGTTGATTAAATAGCGTCCAAGGTCCCCGTTGCCGTATCCATCAGCTGGGAATGACAGGTGTCAGAATGCTCGAGCAACGGTCAACCTACAGCATCTTACAGGACCTCATAGGACCTCATAGCATTCCACAGCACTGTACAGTGCTGTGGCTGCTATGGATTGCTATAAGCTGCTATAGGTGCTGTAGCGTTCACCCAGGTTCTGCTGATGTCTATGAGTGCTATGAGTGCTGTGGAGAACTCCACAGTTCTCCACAGCACACCCAGGTTTTGCTGATGATGCTCAATGATTCAAGAATTGGATAGTCTTGAGGAGATGTTTATGGTGTTTGGATCCATTAGCTTTGATGGCCTAGTCTATTGGTAATGCTGGCAGAGGTATTTTGTAGCTGTTATCCTGAGCAATATAGGTACTTATATGCATTCCCAGCAGATGTAATTTTGCTGCTGAACAGGCATTCAGAAAAATATGAGGTTCGAGAAAGAGTGATTAAAGACCAAAAATGTTAATTCCACAAAAAAACATCAGTAAATACTAAACTGAATTCTTGCCCAAAGCAATCATCAACCTCGAGTCTTGACTGCCGCGCGCCAAGTTTTCCACTCTCAATCACATTGTAAGCTATTCTTTATTACGTTTACGTTCTCGAAGCCTGAAGCCTCAATTCTCATCTAGATGAACTCCTATTATCATATGCGGCGCCTTGTCAGGTCTGATCACTTCTGTTCCGCCCATCTAGACACAAAAAAATCAAGAGATGGAGGTGTCAAGTTTAGACCTGCCCATGCACAAGCATACATGATTCCCTTTTGCGAATATCTCTTCCATTCACTGGAAACAAGGCGTTGGCTCGATACTATGGTCTGGAGCTCGGCGCAGCCACGAAACGTTGATGATATGGTTCATCACGTATTCGGAGACCTTGCGAACGATCTAAAAGCTATTTGGGCGAGATACGCTTGGCTTAACCTACGAGATGTACAATGAGTTCCACTCCTCGACGATTCCACCACGAAAGCCAGCCTTCAGCCGTGGAACCATATCCTCGTTAAAGAATGCAGGGTAGAAGAGCGCAAACATGACTTGGGCGTCTTTTCCCACAAGATTCGTCCAGCAAACCTTCCAAACCATACTCCAAGAAAGGCACTAGAAAAGGAGAAGGAAATTTCGGCGATGACGGACAGAATGTTGTCGAAACTTTCTCTCAAGGATTCGGAAGAGCAATGTGACAGATACGACGATTTCCTGCTCGCTGTTGTAGGCATTCTTGATGCTCTGGAATACGAGAATTCTGTCACTGCTTGGCTTCAAAGCGGTGGTATCGTTCTTTGCGGGAAAGAAAGTCTACCGTCGTTGGCGTTGGCCGTGCAAGTTGGTTGTCATGCGCACCTCGCTGCTCGGCTTTCCGACAAGAGCACGATTCTTCGCGATCTCTTACCTCCGGCGCTACCACGCGGTAGACACGTAACGCGCCAACCAGGAAGTTCGCCGTCGAGCTCGCGGCGTTCTACACACGTAAGACAACAGACGAACGTCCATGTAACAGCCTGTGTCACTTCAACCCCGACCGGTATTGTAATCAACCGCGCGAGCATCGATTAACTTTAAGTACTCTCTTTTCCCGTCAACTTCCTTCTATTTTACCATTGCCCATCACTCTTATTTTGTCATGTCTGGAGATGCAAACGCTGAATCATCCCCACCCAAGGCGCGCACAACTCATTACATGAGTCAATCCAGGTTTCTATTTTCGCTCAGTGTCGTCATCGATTTACAGACTTCATGGTTTCCGGACGATAGCTCGCTTGCACTGGACTCGAAGCTGAATTCACAAAGCATAAATTCCTACTACGCTCATCGAACTACTTACCCACACTGCACGTCTTGTGGCGAAGGTACCCACTGAGAACTGGACCTCAGCGATTGCCACCTAACACTCTCCAGCTGATATTCGGTATTAGTGCTTGTGGGATTCAGCGTAAGTGGCACGCGTCCTTGACCAATTTACCCACACTTACGCCAATATGCGCGTCGATTTACTCCACATAGCCCCAACCAAAGCCGCTGGGCAAAATTCCGTTGGATACGACGTGTACGACTTGTACGACTTGGGAGAATTCGACCAGAAAGGCGGAAGAAGAACCAAGTATGGGACGAAGGAAGAACTGATGGAAGCTGTTAAGAAGGCTCATGAGAATGGAATCGTCACTTATGTCGACGCTGTGTTGAATCATAGATTCGGAGCAGATAGGCCGGAAACGTTTGGTGCTGTCGAAGTTGATGAGAATGATAGAACGAAGGAGATTTCGGATTTAGTAGTATATCAAGGTGTGTGAACCCCTCTTGGCTGATCGTGGCTCATTCTTTTGTCAGGGATAGGACGGGATTTGACTTTGCGGCCGTGGGACAAGGTTCTCACACAAACTTGGTCTACCTCGGTCGCGATTGATACTAATGCCCTCGCTCTCCAGTACAGCGCCTTGAAATGGAACTTTAACCACTTACAGGTGTGGACCAACGATGAAAATCAGAGAAATTCCATTTACCTCAACCATTCGGGGTCGCGCACACAAGCTCGGGCCCACACAGGAGTCGCCCCCTACGGACCTACCCCGCCCAAGACATTACCATTCTCGATCACGTCCGCCCCGTTCATCCCGCCTCCATCTCTCGCCCTTCTGATCACACCTCCTCGGCAAGCTCCAACCCTTACAAGCTCGGCTGCGAGATATAGATCATAAACCTCCTCGCGACACTGCGAGATATCATCTCCCTGGCGCGCCAGAAGACACCGGGTTCTGAAAGCGCTGGGCGCCAGCCACGTCTTCCGCTTTGATGCCCGTAACGCGGCTCCACCGTGCTTGTTCCGCTCTCGTCGCCGGCTCACCCGTCACTCAACTGGACACCCGCTCACCCGCCACACACGCCTCGACCCGAAGCTCTTACCTGCCCGCGAGTTATGTCAAGCGCCACTCCACCCCCCCCGGCGGCGCTCGCCTGATGACCACTCCGCTTGCGACACTCACCGCCGGCACACGCCACGGTGTCTTCCGCCTCCACCGGGCATTGTTGGAAAGATTCATATCGGAGGATCCTTGGAAGGAGTATCTTGGATGGATCGTGGACGAGGTGGACTCACAACATTTCTTGCGAGTCGCTCATGCCGCCTTCCGGAGCACATAATGCCAATCTTATACAAAACATGCGCTCCCAACGACTCCTCATCTACCCCGCTGCCATACGTTTTAGTGTCTTCGATGCTCCCTTGCACTACAACTTGAAAGAAGCAGGCGATCGCGGAGCAGAGTATGATATGAGAGCAATTTGGGATGGGACCGTCGTACAGAAGAGGCCCATTGATGCTGTTACTTTGGTGGATAATCACGAGTACGTATGCTTTTACCATTCCCCTCTTCGGTCCTTTCCTACTCTTCTTGTTCACTGACTTGGCGTTTTGGATTCTAGCACGGTCAGTACGCACGTTATGTTGGCTTTGAATCTGATCTTATTCGTGCTCTCAACAGCAAGTTGGCCAATCCCTTGAAAGCTGGGTCTCACCTACTTTCAAACCTCTTGCGTATGCGTTGATTTTACTCAGGCCGTCTGGATATCCGTGCGTTCTGCGCCCAAGGCCCAGTTCCCATTCCATGGCTTCATGTCATACTAATTCCTGCCATTCTAGCTGTGTATTCTGGGGCGACCTTTATGGTACCGCTGGTCCCGAGGGTAATCCCCAAAAACCCGTCTCCCAACTCGCAGATCTTATTCGGGCTAGGAAGCTTTACGCGTACGGAGAACTGAGGGATTATTGGGATCATATGAATTGCGTTGGGTGAGTAGCTAGCTTCCTGATGTGTTTTTCCGCATCCGAGAGATATTGAATTTGTGATAGATGGGTGCGTACTGGAGACGAGAAACGACCTGGTTGCGCTGTGGTCCTTTGTAATGGGGGCGAAGGGTATGTACCAGTTCAACTTTATCCTAGGCTTGAAAAATGTTGACCATTGTCATTTTCCATAGATTCAAGCGGATGGAAGTTGGAAAGGTATGCATCCAGCTATCGTCATATTTCGTAATTATTCATTCTCTTGCTATCGTAGGAACACGCAAACGAAACATGGACCGATTTGTTGGGATGGTACCAGGGAGAGGTTACTATCGGTGAGGACGGCTGGGCTGAATTCAAGTGCTCCGCGATGAGTGTTAGTGTTTGGGTGAAGAAGGATGCTAATGGTAGAGATGAGTTTGGAAAAGCATAAACAAAGCGAGATTTTATGTACTCATAGATAGATAGATAGATACTCGGCGTGGTCCCGTTGCGGTATATGTACTGAATTGAATTTGGGAGATAATAGAGAATATTCGTATTCAAAGTTTAACTTTCTCCAGCGCTCGATGTACTAATTAGGATACACGGACCGGAACGAACGACCTGCTCCACTTGAATAGCATAGCCATCACTTTCAGCCGCCTGCCAAGAACCTGATAACGAACGCTTTGGCGCCTCTCCATTTTTGATCTTTAAACTCCGAGCTTCGGCTGAGCTTCAGTTGGTTTTTACTAGACGTGCTTTCTCTCAAGATTGTCCCCCAAGGACTTTTCACGAATTCATTTTCAGGATGCCCAGCGTTAGAGCAATACATATCTTTTGTCTGGGAGTACAGCGAATTTAAGATTCGAGTTAAAGGAAAGGATCGTGTACTACAGCTGTGGCTGGGCTTTCATGTAAACTCTCGTGAAATTACTAGTTGGCCCAAATCAAACGTTCTGTCTAGCCTGGCAAGTGCACCTTTCCTTGGGTAAATGCTGAGCATTTTTTGTACCCTGCTTGGACAAATATTCAGCTTCTGGTTGTTCTGAGATAGCAGCGATAGCCTTGAACGTAGAAATCCTGTGTGGGCGAAGTCCAGATAGGATTGTTCAAGTTCATTGCGGAAGGCTGTAGTCTAATAGTAACTAGGAGAAGGAGTCATGAGCTGTATTTTGACGATATCAAGTATAGCGCACAACATATGCCTGGCATCACATCGAGATAGAATGAATAGGTATGAGCGGCAGCTGTTAAAATTTATAGATTATTTAAAATGTTGATCATTTTACCTGTGGTCGGGATAAGTCAGTTTTCGGCGTTGAAGGTTATTGTGAGGTTCCCAAGGGCTCCTTGATTAAATATGTATGTATGGCGGACTAAAGGGTGAAAAAATAATTCACCACACGCGCAACAAAATCACTACGCAGGCAACACAATCACTATGCACGCAACACAATCACTATGCACGCAACACAATCACTATGCATGCAACACAATCGCTACGCGCACATTACAATTACCAATTATTGTGCACGTGCTTGATATTTATCACATACGCCCACAAAACACAGTGCGCACACATACTCCATCTCTGCATGCTAAACTCTGGGAGGCGTAACACACCAAAGTCAAATTCAAATTATCTTATACTTGCAAGCTCCCAGTGTACTTCGAAAAACCACTGAGTTCAGGAGATAGTGGTATGATGAGGCAGTTAAAAGCAACAGGTATCAATTGATATAGATGTACTGGAGTAGTAGAAGATGTATTATGAGAGTATAGTATATTGGTGCACCGGACTGGCGCAGTGAGATGAAGGAGACAGATTATTAAAGGTGAGGGTAGGTGCAGACAGAATTGGTTAGAGAAAACTTGATATAAGCAGCGATGTACGTTCGAGACTAGAAATCAAACTCCACATTGGAGTCCCACGTCGCGTTCTGTGTAGACAGAATTGGTTGGAGAAAAGTAGACATAAGTAGCAGAGACTAGAAATCAAACTCCATGTCGTAGTCCCACGTCGCATTCTGGAGTACATATGCGGAATAGTCTGGACTCCAGCTTCCGGGGAGCTCAGGCATGGGGACGCGGTTGGATCCGCTTGGACCTGCCTCAGCATTGAGAGCAGCCGTTCCACTGGGACCCACTTCGGCATGGAGAGGAGCAGGTGACCCGCTGGGACCTGATGTATCTACAATGATTTCAGATCAGCTGAATGCCTAGGCAATGCAAATCCACTCACTCTGAGCCATTGGTTGGACAACAACAGACTCCGGTTGCATACTCAGCTGGGAGGCTTCAGTGCCGTTAACCAATAATCCAGCTGTGTTTAAACATCAGCAAAAGAACAACATTGATGAGCAAACATCCTCACCACGATATGATCGGAGCCTCCGTTTCTTCAAGAGAGGCCTTGGAGGGGGGCTGGAATTCGTGAGATGGCTTCAAACATCAGCCTCAGAGGAAACCCCTTCAGTTTCCGACCCTTCTTCTGATTGGCAACTATGCTTTTGTTTTTGCGTAGCGATAGGTCATTTTTGCGTAGCAAGAGGTCTACGCACAATGCTCTCATCAGTATCATCCCCACCATCATTGTCTTCATAAATATCATCCCATTCATCTGCGTTGACTGCTTCATTACCATTTTGAAGGGATATCTGATGTCAGAAACTTGCTCTATCTTCACTGCTGATTCTTACACGAGAGGCTGGAGTAGTCATATTAGTAAAGAAAGTTTGTGTGATGCACAGGTAATACACTCACTAAGAATCAAAACCAACCCTTGGTATCCTCGACCTAGCCTTTGAGAGCACTTGTAGATATCCTTTCCATCTGGCAGAGTTATCCCTGCGAGTCGAATAAAGCAACCTTGTCGTGTACACGTTAAAAGGCTGGGTTGTCCTTTGGGATCTGCTTCCGCACATTTATGCAAGAATGCAGTCGCAACCGGGAGCCTCTGATCAATATACTTAATGCACTGCTCTGTACTCCAGCTCGAATCAAATTGGAAACCGTCGCTAGAGTTAGTTACTGCGAGACCTTCCTGGTGATAAGAGTTCAACGACGATGGCGACAACATTATGGCTGTGTTCTTGACCTGCGGTGGGAGTGCAAAAAAGCGGCCGCCAAGGTTCATAGCGAGCTCATCCTGAACTTCAGCCTCTTCTTGCTGAAGTAACAGTCACAATGCAGGAATGTTTGGGACAGAGTCAAATACATACCGTTGAGCCAAGATAGGTGATCCCTTCAGGACAGATGAGAATCAATCCCACGAGAAAGGTCATATCTTTCTATTTTAACTGTTAGTTCCAAACGAAAATGAACCAAGCATAAAATACCTTCCATACCTGTTTTCCCTTAATCCTGCTTTTTGTAGATACACGCTTCTTGCCAACCTTTGTCGCAGCTTGGTGACAGATGCCATGTGAAGTTTCAGCCTCAGCTGCAGCACAGCCATCATTGTGCTCGAACTGGTCTTCAGAAGCACTAAGAAGGCCATTGTTTGTGGAAGTAAGGTTCTCCACAAGAGCAGTGGCATCACTGGTTTCTCTGAAAGTCCTGAACATATTCAGGGCAGAGCCCAAACCAGAGACGGTACCTTCCTCATTCTCGGAAGAAGAGACATGGTCCTTGGAAGCTGAATTATCTGCTGCCAGTGGGCCACGACCTGGAGTGGAACCAGTGGCACAGCCAACTTTACACTTGCGCTCTCAGCATGGTCTAATTCAAATGAGTGGCTGTCTTGTTTTTGGTCTCTTAGACATTTTGCAAAATGAGCGTGTAAGAAATTAGAGTTGAAAAGAAGAGAGTTGAGAGAATGAAAGAAAGTAAATGTGGGACTTGTTTGTTGATTTCAGGTGAGATGAACTCACACCCCAAAATAACCCAATGGGGACATGGGCAATACTGCATCAAAGTCATCGACTCGGAGTTGAGCTTCGTTGACTGCGTATGCTAGGAGTTCCCTGTGAAAGAACAATTAGTTTTTTTATTTAAAAAAAAGCACTTGAAAATACTCACAATCGTTGATGCCTTCGGCATTGAGAGTAAGTTCGGTTCAGTTGAAATTCGGCTTTCTGGAATAGAATAAGCATCATTGTCCTCCACTTCACATTCTGGCCCATATTCCGAATCAAGAATTGAAGTAGTGACACTCGTAGTTGATGGAGTAGATGAGCTGCTGATTATAGAGGGACTTCGAACGATATTCAGAAGGCTTCCCAGACTGCTACTGCCCACACTTGTATCCATATCTGAGAACACCAAGCTACTAGTAATGATGGACACAATTCCGGATCCGGAACAGGTACCTGCAGGTATACCTGTGGGAATACCCGCAGGTATTTGACCTGCGGATCCCGGTACCTGTTTCCCACGGATCCGGCACAGGTTACAGGTTATCCTTTGGGATATTATCAATGACCTACAGGTACCTGTGGATCCGGCACCTGCAAAATTTCTGATACTGAATAACACTATGTAGTAAGTACTCTACTAATTTTACTTATTAGTACTAGGTATTAATATTAGTACTAGTATTGCTATCAATATCTACCACTATCTAGTCCAAGAATACCAGTAAGTACTGATACTTGAACTTACTATACTATACTACATAGCTACTAAGTATTGGTAATTGCTTACAAGTATCAGTAAGTACTAAGCACTAGTATGTGTTTGTATTGGTGTTTACTTACAAGTTGCTACTTACTTACTAGTACTCACTGTTAAAATAACAGTACCTACTTATACTTACTGTTGGTACTTAGTTAGTACTTAGCTACAGTCTTAATTACAAGTAAATATTGGTACTTACTTACTTACCAATTACTTGCTAGTATGTATTAGTACTTACTACTAGTATATACATATATTATTGGATATATTAGTACTTACTTACTAGTAATTAAGTTACTCACAGGTACCTGCAGGTATACCTGTTGCGGATCCGGATCCCAGTTGACCTGTTTCCCACAGATCCGGACCCGGTCACAGGTCAGCCTTTTCAAGCCACAGGTACCTGTCTGGCGGATCCGGGTCAACCCGGATCCAGACTCATGTCCATCTTTAGCTACTAGGAGTATGAACGGAACTGCTTTCGTCCGTGTAAGGAACCCTAGGCACAGGAGATAGTGCTGGGAACGATGGCGGGGGGGCCAAAGTCATTACCGTAGGTGTCTCCAGAATAGTGGACATTTGATCAAATGAGGACCAGGAACCACTTGGTTGCAGGAAAGATATTTCGAAGGAGGTATTGGGGTCATGCACCAATGCAGGGCTCGTCGCACTAGGCAAAGGAGCAAGTAGACTAGATTCATAAGAAACATTTGTCTCTGTTGCCCAAGGCTGGGGGCTGGGTGGAAGCGGCAAAGCACTCGGAGACCTACTTGGGGGTATTGAAGGTAATGTTGTAACGGGAATGGAAGGAATCAAGGAAGCCGTCACAAACTTTTCACCATTGCTGCCCGAGTCTGACGAGGACGATGAGGGATCAGAAGGCATCAGGCTCCCCGACACCCAGGACAACGTCGAAGTATATGTCATCCAACTCGTCAGCTCTGAAAGGTCAGATGATGGGCAGACATTGTAACCTGTTCTTGCTTGACCGTGTACCACTAAGAGGTTGACTTTGCTCTCTCGCAGCAATTGCACCAACATTGTCTTGGGCGCGAGGGTGGCTCAAACTAAGCGCACTTTCAACTGCAAAGCAATTGACCAAATCCAGCTGAACAACTGCATGACCTAATGGAGCTCTGCCAGTAGAAGATGGAGAGCTCGGAGCCAGCCAGGATAGTAAGAGTGTGTGTCAGTAGAGTAGAGCCTGCCATTGTTGCCATCGATAAGGAGGTTCTGTGTGGACATTGAGGTAGTATAACGTTCTAAGATGTAATGGCTGGAGAGAGTAAAATGTGAGAAAATGATCAAGAAGCAGCTAGATTGACGAACCCTCTCTGTCCCATTTCCACCCAAAAATTTACTCAGTTCACTCACATCGAGCCCGCTGCCTCCATTACTACCATTACTTGCGTGTTTGCCTTCACTTCTGCCTTCACTTCTGCCCAAGGATTCCGCGCTGTTCCTCTTACCACTTGCTCTACATCGAAGTCCAAAAAGGCCACCGCTATCATCTCCACCTCCAACAGGGACTTCTGATGTAGGAGAGACGCCTGCATCTGCATCTCCAGCTGCCCTCAATTCACCTTTACGCATAGGAGTACATTCTTTCCACATCGCGATGACATTTGAACATTAGCCAAAGGACTCCTCGGAGATCCAGCTGGTTGTCATAGAGTTGAAGCAGGGGTAGTCTGTGTCAGTGCGGAACTACCTGTAGCTCCCGTACCAGTACCAGTTTGAGTTGTCGTAAATGCAGAAGGAGAAAATGTACTCTGCATAAACGTGCTTTGTGTGTGGGTAAAGGTAGAGGAAGTGTAAGAAGACCCAGTAGCAGTCGAAGGTCGATCCAGTGGCGAGAGTAAGGTTGAATAGGACATATTACTCGGTGTCTGAGACCTCATAAATGAGGAAGTAGAACTGGTTGTTTTTGTGGGTGAAGGAGAGCGCAAAGTTGAACCCGCTTCAAACAATCCTATAAGCTGGTTCGTTCATCCAGGAGGAGGCAAGTTGCTGGGTTCAGTAGACAACTGGCTATGACAACCAGCTCCAGAAGAAAGGAAAGCTGATCTTGGTCTGGCAGGAATAGTCGTGGCATGAGAAATACCAGAAACAGGCCGAGACTCTGTTGCTGCTTCCGTCCTTTCTGTAATGTGGCTTAGCCGTACCCTGGGATCATTCGAGGGAGGAGGATAAGAGGATTGTAAAGAAGAAGAACCAGCTGTGGGGCTGAATAGAGATGGGAGTAATATGTAAGATGGGGAACCAGTATAGGATCCCTGGCCTGTTTGAGTGGCGGTATATGTTCCAGTAAACGTTCCACTTGGTGTGTATGTTCCACTGCCTGTATACATCCCACTTCCACTACCCGTGTATGACCCATATCCTGTCGATGGAGGCTGAGAAGACCACGTCAATAATGCTTGCCACAAGAGCTCGAGAATGTCGGACAGAACCTCATGCGGGATTCGATGGATGGGGGAAAGAACGTTCCAGAATCCAGATAGACATGACCTCAATGAGTTTTGTGTCTTTTTTGATGTGTCAACTCGGAAATCTGCTTTTCGAGGGTCAACGTGGATTTCTGCACCAGAGCGTTGGGTTCAAGCCAAATTGGCCCTTCTATACGAGGCTGTGGATCACGCTGGTATTGCTCCAATGGTGGTGGTAAAGAAGAAGAGGAAGCTGAGCTGCCGGATTTACGATCCGAACAGAATTTCCACCAAGAACTTACCTGAGTTAAGATTGATGCACCCTGTTGCTGGAATACGACCTTGGTTGTTGAAATGCGGCAGCTCGGTATAATGACTGCACTGTGAGTGGGTAGATTGAGTAAAACAAAGCTGAAAAAACAAAAAGAAGGACTCACGGAGTTCTCTGCATAACCAAGTAAGCCTTTCTGTCACTCCAGAAAGTATGCAAAGTCATAGGAGAAGATGATAAGCTGCAAGAGACGATAACAAGCTGTGAGAAGATAACATGCTGCAAGAGAAGACAATGTTCCGGGAAGCTCAGGCTTTTTCGCGAATCCATTTTTACATGATGAATACAACATACTTTACATTGTCCTTCAATTAATCTGCCTATCTATCAACTGGTCCATTAAGTACAAGGCCTGAACCCACTGAATTGAGCGAGGCCTCCAGATCGAATCTGGCAGGGCTATTCGAAGTTCCTTTCTTCCACTCAGACCCGTTTGTATAATGCCAAATGATGGATAACCTGTATCGTCGTCCCACTCGGTAGGATGAGCACCATAACCTAAAGGAATATCTCCTGTAGCTTGGAGGCAAGCTAAGGAACGCTGAAAAATATCACAGAGTGCTTCATCTTCGAAAGGGTCTGCATGCTTGGGAACTTTAATCAGCTCCTGATTAAACTCGCGATTATCTTCTTTGCCAATTGAGTTCACCAAAGCTGCATAATCGGGAAAATCCTCTAGATCCCCATTCATGCCATACCACTGCTCAAAAACTTCCTCGCCATCTCCTGCTATTCCATGCCACTCTTCTTCCTCATCAGCCTCGAGAGCAGTCCCACCTATACCATGCCATGGCTCATACTCTTCATCCGACTCTTCACCATCTGGACCTGCCTCCAGTTGATCAGGTTGATGAACTTCCTCGCCATCTCCAGCTATTCCATGCCACTCTTCATTGTCAGCTTCAAGAGCAATCCCACCTATACCATGCCATGGCTCATACTCTTCATCCAATTCTTCAAGATTTGGGTGGACCCCTTTACAGTCTTCGTATATTCCATGTTCCAATTGACCGAGGAAGAATATATCCTGAATAAAGAAGCTCATTAAACACAGTAGCATTGACGAACAAGAAGAATTACCTGTGGACTTCGATTCTCATGCGAAATAGGATGTGCATTCCAGTATTTTTGAAACTCTTTGCAATCGTAGTTGATCAAATCAAGGAAAAGAAAATGGAGAAGCCACATGTGATGGGGATTTGTTTGGTCTAAGCCATGTAACTCCTCAAGTCTTGAAAAAAATGTGCACCATGCCCGAGCAAACTGAGTGCTGACTTTGAGCCAGAGACGCTCAATGTGGGTGTTTCGAGTGGAAGATCCCCATAGAAAACTTCCTCAGTTGCAACCACGTTTGATAATCATGCAAATGGAAACTAATTTATTTTCCCATCCACGATCACCTCGAAGACGAGAAGGTATACCATATTTCCTGACAGCAGTCAAGAACATCTTCAAAACTGTTACTGGTCGATTGTTTGTACTTGTTCATAAACCCGCTAGCTGCCAAAATCTATCAGAAGAGAGCAAAAGGAAATAATAAAAACGTGAACGCACAACACTTGAGTAGCCATCAATGCAGCCATGGATTACAAAGCCCCAGAGAATAAGTTTGTGGTGACTATCAATGTGCCAGAGTGCATTAGGTCTAGATGACCTTGTATGGGCGTCGAGAAATTTTGGCATGGTGACGGCGACGGAGCAAACAGCCAAGTTTGTTGATTCGTGCAAGAGAAGCAATGATTCGCCACCTCTGTAGTCGTAGGCCATGAGAACGCAAAAATCCAGTCAAATAGTGTACACCTGCATCTGGTTTCTTCTGGCAGAACTCTTTCACAAGAATGTCGAGCTCATCATCTGATATTGTTGAGAATTGATGCTCAATCCCATTCTGTCAAAGCCGTGCTTTCAAAGTCTGCAGATGTACCTTCAGCTGACAGGCAAGCTCTCGTAGCTTTATACACCTGGTTGGATCAAATGCCGTTCGGAGGAACGTTGGATCAATGATTTTTCGAGGCCTTCCACACTTCCCATTTCATTCAACGTGAAGTCACTAGGGTTGACAAAGTCAACATGAGAGGATCCCCTAACTCTTACAGTAAAGAATCGTAAATTTACCAGATTAAATATGACTTACGTTCCAGTTGCACTTTGGAGTGCATGTTCCAGCTCTACAATAAGTCTAGCGAAGTGTTCGGCACACTCAGAAAGCCATTCCAGGGGTATGCCTTCATCGACAGCAGCATCCTCCATTTCAAGGAGTAAAGGTATAGCATTTTCGAGTATAGAAAGTCAGTGATGCTGAAGTCGATGAAGATTATAATTCCCCTGGGAGAGTATCTCGATAGGTCTGCTGTAAAACTCGTGCAAGAGATGCTCTGCATTGTATACATGCGGAGACCATGGCGTTCTACATGAAGGAAGTGGCGGTAAAGACATCACTTTGAGGATGTTGAAGGTAGAACTCAAAGGTGAATATTATGTAAATATGTTGGGGTTATATGTTGGGGTTTGACGGTAAATGGACCGTTCGACCTGAGAGCGTCTTTTCCCAGAGACTGTTACCAACCAAATGAATCAGCATTTCCTTCCTCCCCACTACGGGACTGCCAACGAAGTTACTGCTCTCGTCAAAGCAAAGAACATGGATTGGGAACCAGTGGCCCGGTTCTTCAAGGATCCTAAAGAGGTTCTATTGCGAGTATGTGGAACGGTTTACAGTTACTACTCGAAGAAATTTCTGACTTGATATTCTTTGAAGGCTGAAAATAAACTGTTCCGAGTGAATTGCGAGAAATTCTTGGAGTTGGCAGTTGGAATTCAAGGCTACTGTACTCTTCCGACCAAGTGTTCATGGGTGTGACAAGTGACCTACCCTGTTCAGAATTCTAAGTGTTCACAGATCACAGTGACCTGTGACCAACCTGTGAACTGTTCACTGGAGTGGATTCTGGTGATTATCTGTACTTATTTCACAATATGATCTTCATTTTACTTATTTGAACTATTTCTGGTTTGTTTATATGTAGACTGAGGAAAATTTGAGTTTTTTAAAAGTATTTTTTGAACTATCTTCAGAATTTTTTTTGTTTTGGTTGTCACAGTGTTCACAACCCCAAGTGACCAGTGACGCCCTTCTGTGAACTGTTCATTTTGGCTGATGTGATGCGTGACTGAACACTTGGTCGGAAGAGTACAGTACTCGAAATGCCCAGTGCAAACTTCGAGAACTTGGGTACTGAAGTGGAACCAATCTACCTTGCCATTCAAGCCAACAAACTAGAGATTTTCATTGAGTGGATGAACTTGGGGTAATTGAACATTCATGCTTCTTTGGTCTTTATACTGAAAGAAATTGTTTGTCAGGACTTGGCAGAGACACCCGTTCAATGAGGCTCAGTTGATTGAGCTTTTCCATGTTGGCTCAATGTTCATCTGTCTACCTGCGACGGACTGGGTCCTGACCGAGTTTGAGAGCATGAACCTTATTCCCGCAAGAAAGCTTGGTCTTGCATTGAAGCTAGGGATTCGAAGGTGGATCGAGCCTGCGGAGGTAAAGGTGCTCTTTGATTGACCAGCATATAACTATACCACCGAGGAGCAAGAGGCTTTAGGATATCAGGCGGTCAGCATCCTCGCGATTGGCCAGTTGCGCAGTCAGGACGAGAGGAAGAGGCGATCGATCCTTCCACCCCCTATCAACCATAGCTTTGGTGTGAGAGAGTGTCAATTCCACGGTCCTAAACATGACAAATCTCGCTGTGCGCAGTGCTGGGACACGCTTTGGATTCTTGAAGTGGGTAGAAAGCTCTGTCACCCTGTCAAACCTATTTCATTCTCCAATGCGGTAGGCCTCGCACAAGGGTTATCATTCGAGGGCGTCACCCCACAGTGTCAAGAGATGGGTCTTGACAGTCTCAGAAACGTAGTTTTTGGTGAAATCGACCAAAGGATTCTCAACAACGTCGTTGTCAAGCTGGTTGGTCTTCTCCCGATGTCTCCTTATTCGGAAAAATCTATTGGGAAACCCCCTTTCTAAGAGAAACCCCCCCTCCAAGAAACCCTGACTATTGAGGAACCCGGGTGCTGGCGGCTTAGTAACACCATCACCGGCCGGTGTGGTCTCCATTGAACTCCAATGCATGATGGTCTCCAAGACCTTCAACCTCAAGCTTTTGAATGGCGGGCCCTTAACTACTCTTTTTATCTGAACTAATACTAATTTCCGTTGTCACTCCTTAAAGTTTTGTAGCCAAATCAAGACAGCGAACTGGTAGAATTGTATCCAAAGGTGCGTTTCAGTGTTCTTCTACTTGACATTGTCCTAATGAAAGTAAACAAGCTCTCTGGAATCTCAACGCCTTGCACTCTCTCTGTGCTATGTCTTCCTGCACCACATCTTCCGCATAAGTGTAGGCTGCCAAGCCCCTCTATGGCCAGACATTCATTAGTTAGCATCATTACATTGCTCAGATTCCGAATTTGGGTTATTGGGGATTGCTGCGCATGCTGTCCACATCACCTCTACTTAGGAAGGAATTTCATTGCGCGTTCGAATGATTGGCTTCTTAGCTACATAAGTTGTTCCAACGCGCTCCATTCATCTGCTCCCTCAGGTTTCGCATGCCAAATCCCTTTTCTTGCACCTTCGTGCGCAACTGCAAGTCATTTGGTGCAGGACCGTGATGACCACTGGATTGTGCAGTTGTGAATCCGAACATTGTAGGTCTTGAGCTTTCTATCAAAAAGCTTGAAATTTATTCAAATAGTAGTTTTTGTATGAGTCTACGCATGGGCGCTTCTTAGTGGGCGCCTGTTTCGGCCGGTCATCAGAGAAACCCTCAAGTCACTTTTTCGAGAGGGTTTCCCGAGGAACCCGGGGTTTCTTGGAGAAAGTGGGTTGCTGAATAGATTTTTCCTCCTTATTCCACTTAAATCTGTCGTTCATCTGACCATTGCTTCATATTACTCTATCATCAAGCTAATTGATATATCTTTTTCATCCATCTTACTCCATCATTAAATCGTTCCTTTCTATCTGTCTCATCCCTCTTTACTATGTTCGTTCCTTTGGACGTATGCCTTTAAAATAGGTAATATACCTGCTATATACAAGCATACAAGTCTAGCCACTCTCCTTCAGTATTATCGTGCACAGTGCTATTGAAATGTTATTACGGTTTGGTGATATAAATTGAGTGCGTACAACTTTAAGTAGCGCATTAAGGTTTGTAAATGCACGCGCAGGAATTGTAATGTGTTTGCTATGCGGTGATTGTATTGCGCACGTAGTGATTGTGTTGCGTGCGTAGTGATTGTGTTGCGCGCGCGGTGATTTTAATGCACGTGTGGTGAATTATTTTTTCACTCTTTGGTCCGCCATAAACATCGACGATAAGACGATGCATGAGCTTTACATGTGGCCCTTTGCTGAGGTATGTCCGTTTTAGTGGCGATTCTTGTTTACTCAACATGCTTGTTACTAGGCAGTTCGGGCTGGAACCAGCTATGTTATATTAGTGTTGCTGAAAGCTACTCGTAATTTTCGTCGCTCGTTGTCCGATCCCAGGTGCTCTTACAATCGCGTCAACGACACTCATGCGTGCAATAATGCCAAGTCTCTCAATGGCCTACTCAAGACCGAGCTGAACTTCCCAGGCAGCATCATGAGCGACTGGGGAGCTCAGTGGAACAATTTGTTATCGGCAGAGATGACTTGGACATACTTAGTGTGTCAATTCGTTTCTTAAAATTACCCATTAATCAATTTACTTGACCTAGGCAATGCCCAGAAGCGGAATGGCCCGTTCACTCGGGACTCCATTCTGAGGAGATAACTTGATTACGTTCGTTGAAAATGGTAGTCTTTCTGAGGATAACCTCCGAGAAAAGGACGTTCGCAATCTCACCCCGTATTATTATCTTGGTCAAGACGTAAATCCGCCTCCACCCTTCCTCTAAGTAAGCGTCTTCTCATTTTCAAAATTCGTTATCTTCAACGTTGCAACAGAACACTGCTGGAGAGGCTTTCTTCAAAGTTACCATTGGTTTCAGGGACGTACGCAAACCAGGTACGGCGGAACTCATTAGAGAAATTGGAACCGCCAGCGTTACTCTCCTTAAAAACACTGGGGGTCTCCCTGTGAAAAAACCTCGGAGTATTGCGGTTCTTGGTACGTATATTTGTTATGGAAATTAGTGAACTTGAATGCTAAGATTGAAGTTATACAGTACCCTCTCTCCTAACCATACCATCATCTAAATCTTACTGGATCCTAGCTTTGAATCACATTGCCACAGAAATCAAAGTTTAACCATACAAGATGGCAGATAAGATACTAGAGATCATACATGCGGAAAATAGTAGAGATTAATATTGCGGCCCTTCCTCCAAATCACCTCTGGAATTATACTTCTTGGTCTCCGTCGTGATATGAACTCCAGAAGAACCGGCATTCATTTTAGTCTTTTTCCTATCCTTTGAGTGCAAGGTGTTCAGTGGAGCGGCCGAGGAGATAGCACCTCTCGAGTTGAGCTGTATCTCGTTGATGTAGACACCTCCATCCGAAGTTTGCTGACCTCTTCTGCCTACGATTACTGCTCTTGCGTTCAACAGCACCTTTAGGATAAATTAAATCGATAAATTCGGGCAAGAAAGCTCGGACGTACGAGGAGATTGTTCGAGTAGAGCTTGCCTAGTGTCCAACTTGGGGTTTCGAAAAAGTTGTTGGTGGGGAATGCCAAAAATACTATCACTTGAATGATAGCTACAAGCGCTGTTTTTATTCCAAGACCTCAATTGAAATCACAAGTCATAAAGCATTGCCCACCGGTAATTGATCCAGTCTCGACAGTGTACCGAACTAATCTTAGCACACCGGAAACGGAAAAAAATCTTCACGCAAGAATTTTTGACGGATTTTTTGCTTATTGTCCGTACTCTCACCATTGCCGATACCTTAGTTATCTTATGAAACAAAATTCTCTGGCAAATCTAGTACAATTTTGTAAGATTCGTGAGTGAAGTACACCCTGCTGAAAGATAGTAGGAGAACAAATATTTCATTCAATGATAATTATTCAATAATATTCTTTATTTCCTATCAAAGGATACAGTATGCGAAAACAGATATATCTTATGATTCAATACTGTGAGTGATATTTCGACTATAAGCGTAGGTGATACCATGTCCGATAGCACAGGATTCTGCCAAGAGGAATGTGATGAAGAAAGCTTGGTTGATATTCCAAGTTTCATGCTGATGGATACGCCGTGGGTGCGATAAATTCCTGACGCATAAGAGCCGCGCACAGCTGTGTTAGCGACAAGTCCCACCGCAGATGCCAATCACTAGTATTGCGTCAGCTCATGAGCAGTGAACATTTATACTGCAACTCACACTTTCATCCACAGAGTCCGAACCTTGATTGTACACACCGTTCTTCTCTAGCATAGGAAATGTAACGTCTTTCTTTGCTTGGAGAAGTTCCATGTCATACGGTGACAGGGACTTCAAATACCGGCAATGATATAGCGCAATTGGGAGTTTGCGCGCAACGGAATCGTGACTGCGTTCCTTACTCCGGCAATGAATCCTGCCCGAGGGAATGAGTCGTTGCTTTCCTTTAGAATGCGCGTTTCGTAGTTTCCGAGCAATGGTCTCCTCATCCAGCTCACGGAGAATTTGACCAACAATGCGACGGCAATAGAATGGCTCATAGGTGACTAGTGCCAAGTCCGAGTCAGTGTGCTCCGATGACTGTCCATCTGTACCAAGTTTGATGAGAACTTCCTTTGCAAATTTCCATTTTGCGCGATCTGTGGTTGAAAGGTGCAGATTTTTGAGGAGTTCATTCACTGTATCAAGGCGCTCGCTATGTTTCTTCAAGGTAATAGATTAGCCTTGGGCTCAGAGATTGTTCAAGTACATACTTTAAACTTTCGTTGGTTGACCTTGAGTTTTTCTGATTGAGCATTCTCTTGTGAGCGAGCACGGTTGTGGGATTCTTGGGCGGTTTCATAGCGTTCACCAGAAGCATGAACGCGCGGTTTATCAAGCTGCCAAGAGGCATGCGCTTGTTTGAGGTGATCCTGCAAGCAAATTTTAATCACCTCTGATGGGAGACAATCACCCGGAATGCGGAAAGTAGCTTGTTGATTGACGACCTGTGTCACCAGATTTGACACAACTTCTCGATTCCAGCGGGAGTTGCTCCAGCCCTGACCAAAGAAAAATTGGTGTTTGATTGTGCCCTCAGAGCCGGGCCCCTCAAACTCCTCATACGCCCGGGCTATTGCCAAGTCCACAGGGACATACTTCCAAAAATCGTTGATTCTAGTCATGCCAGTTGAGCTAATGAACATGCTGCGGATGAGTTTCTGTGCAACAATTAGCATCTGACCATGAAAAGAGGACCAAAATGCACCCTCCAATCTGATTCGAACTGATGATTTGCCAATGAGGAGTCTTTGATACCCTTATTGTAGGCTTGACTTCCAGGTTGAGGAATATTCTTGTGACGTGGGGCAGGAGTTGTAGGAGAAGTCGATGCAGCGGAAGTAAGCCCTTGTAGAACTTGGGTGACTATGCTATCAACGAGGGGGTCTGCACCACTTTCGGACTGTGTTCGGCCAGGTGGGGCTGAAGACAAGGGAGTCGATGAGGAGGCGGAAGAAGATGCAGGCAAGGAGGACGGGGAGGATTGATTATTCCGGGATGACTGTTGCCGCAGGCACTGTCGCAAGTCCTGTATCTCGGTTTCACGCTCGTTCTAGCAGGATATATTAGCTTCCTCTGGTCTGGGGAATGAAACTGATTTACCTTCTCTTGTTGAGCTTGGTTAAAATCCTTTGTCTAAGGCCAAGATGTGAGAAAAGGTATTTTCTCAATCTAGGGAACCTACATACCAATTGGGTAATGGTTTCGTTCTGCCTTGCAATTGTTGGAGCTGCCATCTTTATCTGATAGAGAGTGAGCTTGTGGTATACTCAATCAGATGTGCCATATACGTACTTCCTCTGCAAGCTTTACTGAGTTTGCTAACACATCTTCCTTCTCGGCTAAAGCTCTGTTCCTGTCGGAGCTGAGTCTTGCACAGTCTGATCCCTGAAATACAGAATTAGTCTGTAATCCTGCAGACCAAGATTATACTCACTAGTGTATGAATTCTGTCACTCTGGAGTTCAATGGTGACCTCAGACTCTTCTAGACGTTCCATAGTTGAAGCGGCTTGGGCCTTGAGCTCTTCAAGCATGTGTACCACATCCTGCTGATTGTGTTAGAGAGTCACCCGTGGTTGTGGCTACTTTGCAAAGTACACAGGTAGATTCCCAAAATGGGATATTGCAAAGTACCTAGGCATCTATCCGAGGTACTTAACCTCTGATACCTGCTTATTGAGTGCATGCATAAGCTCTGTCTGGCAGCCATGCCACGCATATCTCTTATGCTGCCGTGCTTAACCCTCGATTAAGTCAATATGGAAATCAGTCCGTTGAGATAATCTTATTTAAGCGCTTCAAGCGCTTCAATAACCGAATAAGTCAAATCGTCTTTAGCACTCCAATACCCAAATAAGCAAATAAAATAAGCTAAATATCCTCGGGTATATCGGCCATGTCGTCCCAACCGTCCACCTTGGCTTCCTGCTCCTCCTCATCCTCAGATGCTCCGTCCATCTCATCATCCTTATCCCCCGGAGCCAGCTTTTTGCCCTCATCGTTGTCCACGACTTCAAATGAATTGCCTTCCTGGTTGAGAACTCCCCAGACTGCTCGGAAGCCTTCTGCGATACACCGATACATATCTGCCTGCGAAATGGCATATGCTCGGACTCCCTCCGCATGTGCAGCATCTTTCCCAGCAGCCAGAGGTCCGGTATACTCTGTTCGATCGTCCCACTCCTTTGCGTTGTACTCCAACGTCACTATGCATTGGTCCATCTCCGCAGACAAAAGAGATATCTCTTCCCCCCATCTTGATGTTCGTGCGTAGGACTTGCACCATTCCACACGCACAATATCCTCCAGGACCCGCTGATCAACAACCTCGCCAGTCCCACCCACCATCCAGATCCAAGAGATGTGCCTTCGACCTTCACCCACAGCTTGACGCGCCTTTTTCAGCTTGTTCTGGACACTACGTGCCCCCTCGTCATCCCCATCCACATCATCTGCTTTGTCCTCCCCTTCCGAGTCATCGCTTGAAGCATCCGCTTCATCTGCTTCCCCCTGCTTTGCCTCTACCCTCAGCGCATCTCTCTTTTTCTTCCCAAGCCGTTTACGCTCCATACCCACAGCCCGATCCTCTCCTCCATCCATTCTTTTCACATCTCTCGCCTTCAATTTCCTCCAGCCCACGTTATCTTTCCCTTGCAGATTCTTCATTGCTTGCCAGGCCTGCTGGTACTTGACCGTGTCAAGATCAATTTGCCGCTGGTTGCGTCTAAATACACTTTGAGACTTGACAACCATTCCCTGCGCTTTCACATTCAAGGTCCGGTAGGTTAAGAGTCGAGTCTTCATATGGAGGTGCGTTTGCAAATTGAGTAGGGCCGTGCGGAGCTGAGCCTCACGCATCTGCTCCTCGATCGAGGGCAGATCCGCACGACATCCGGGATCACACCGTTGGGTGAGTGGAAGGTCAGATGGGAAGATAATTGGCACGTTCTCTGCGTGTTCTCCACTAGAACTGGCAGGTTCGTGACTTGATAGGATTCTCATGGCAGCGGGCATGTAAACCTGCTGGATTGCTCGCAGACGACCGAGCAACCGCATGATTTTGGTTTGTTGCTGAACCAGGACGGTCTTTTGAGCCGCGGTCTCGAAAGACTTTGCCACCACATCATGTTTCAATTGACGCCTGCTAAATATCAGTTCCGAGCTCGAGAGACACACAAACACACTCACTGGAGCTCCTGTATCTCAAGGAGTTGTGCCATGAAGGCGCTGGGACCAACACTATGCAGTGAAAAACTTCCTTCCTCTGCACGCTTTCCCTCTTGCTCTGTTAATTTCAAATGGGTCTCGCTTTCAGTCATACCTATACACCCGTTAGTATCAAATTTACGCGCGGTAATATGAATAAATAATACATACTGCCCTTTGGCATCTCATAAGGATTCTTCGACCCTACTCTTTCTCCAGCCGGCCTCTCCTGATCTTCCTCCCAGTCCGTTATGCCCCTCAGCCACGTTTCCGTGTCCCCACTCCACCCTTCTGTGAAAGCTTTTAGCTCCTCTTTGTGTACTCGGTGTTCCTCTACAGTGGTCTTCATCCGTTTCGCCAGCAATGTTCCTATAACACGAGATTCATCAGTCCTCCAGTTTCCAACCATAACACTGACACTCACCTAATCTCATTAAGTTGACCCAATTCCAATGACCAAAATGGTCGTTCATGGTTCCATGTCTTGCTCCAGGTCCCATGTCACGAGTACTGGTCGCAATGGGACCCATATGGGCCCAGGGACGCTCAATACCTTCACCGTCCATTCGAGCTGCTCCCGGTAACCAGTTCAGGGAATATTCCAGCTGGCAAGAGACTTGATGCCCATGAATATGTAGCTTCGGAATAACGAAACGCATGACCTGTTGCGAAAGATCCGTTTGAACCAATGAGGGCAAGGCCTTGACTCGGGAAAGCAAGTTTTTCGACCACTGGCAAACAATATCGTACGACGTGACCTTCGTGAGGGCGGGGTCATGGTGGCAAAGTAGCGAAATGTAGGCGTAGTCCATGTTTGCATACCTAAACTTCGACTATGAGATCAATGAATAGAAATTGAACCGCATTTATTACGCACCGTTCTCCCTTCTGTAAGTCCACAGCACCGTTCTTCTGTATGAATTCGTGACGTGCGCATACGCCCACTCCTACCCCTGTTGTAGCATAACCCCTAGAATACTTTGTATTGGCATGATCCAATGCTGCTAGGCCTGTACAGGTGGACATCTGTAAATTTACGTCTTAGCCCTTGAGCACTCAGGATTCAAATGGACTCGCACCTCTCGTTGGTCTGTTACTCCCAAAAGGAACTGTCTAAAAGGCTCGTCCTTGGTGAAGTATGATCCACCCACATCCAGATCCGGATCACATTTCTCTGAGGAAACCAAACGTCTCTTTAGACGAAAGCAGGCGTCGATTGCCAGGAAGAGCCAATATAAGAACCTACAGTTCGGAGTCTTCAGCCCAGACACATTTACAACCAGTACATTGAATCACTCACCGTTTATTCTTCGGTGCGTTTTGCCAATCCTCAGGTAGGTTCACGCCCGGACGTGGACATGCTATACAAGAAATACCCATTTCACCAGTACAAGTCTCCAACAGCATTCTTTCAGAGTCATTTCCCTGGCCAGAGCATTTAGCCATCTTCAAATGCCTCCATTCTCTCATCATATGCGCGAAGGACTTGTATCGATCCCACTTCGGGCTACCTTAATATATAACTAGTTAGATAGTCCAAAGCGCGACAATCCAGTATCTAATATGATTGAAATCCACAGGAAATCCAGGGCTCTGGAATCCAGGGGCCTAGTCTGGAATCCATAGGGCCAGGACCTCTGGCACTCTGGATTCCATATCCCATTAGTATTGGCTACCAAATAGGTATTGATAGCTGTGGCGATGACTGTCTCACCCAGATAGGACAACCAACCTCTACTGATTCCATCAACATTGATGTGACACTGTCACACATGATGAATTAAACTTTTCCCAATGCTAGCAATAGTGAAACTCTCATCTACACCTACCAACCTATCTGTACTGATACTCCGACCATCAAGTCTCATGTGACAGTGTCACATATACTATGAATTAAAGTTTTGATTATTATGGTGATGGATTCCAGGAGGAGACCTAGGAATAAGGTATAGAGTAAATACAGTGTGACAGTGTGACATATGTCACAGTGGAAAATCAACTGTTAGACTCTATAATTCGGCAAAAATCATGAAAAATAGTGAAAATATTCAGGTGATGGGTTTGCAGTCTGTGCATGGCTTTTTGTTCTACTATTAATGGTTACTATTCAAGCCAGTTAAAGAGCTACAGTAAGTGCTAATGTATGGCACCTATTAATAGTTTGAGTGACACCCCTCCAAATGTAATGATATCATGTCACAACTTATGTGACATGTTAACGGTAAAAGACATATTGTGAAATATCATCTGGATAGCATCAGGTTGATGTGATATAGTCACAGCTATGTCACATTCCTTTGAACAAGACACCTGACCATTGCCGTAATCATACACCTTAACATAGCAAGTGTGACACATGTCACACTATAGAATAAATATAGTACACTATGGAATCCAGAGAACAGTATGGAATCCAGAGTACAGTATGGAATCCATAGTATGGTATGGATTCCATTGACCATTAAATATAGTACACTATGGAATCCAGAATACAGTATGGAATCCAGAGTACAGTATGGAATCCAGAGTACAGTATGGAATCCAGAGTACAGTATGGAATCCATGGACTATTAAATATAGTACACTATGGAATCCATGGACTATTAGATTTAGTACACTATGGAATCCATAGTACAGTTGGAATACAATGACTAGTAAATCTAGTACAGTGTGGAATCCATTGACTAGTAAATATAGTACACCATGGACTACAAACTATAACAGTCCATGGAATCCATTCACTACAAACCAATATAGTCTTTGTTGTTGAACAAGCACCCCCTAAGCACCAGGGGGGGGAGTGGTCCCTGAATATTTTCATGATTTTTCATGATTTTTCCCACATTTATCAAGCCTGATTCTAGACATTTTTCTGTAAAATAAGCGCCCATAAGCGCCCATATGCGCCGGGGAACAACAATGCCAGAATATTTTGATGATTTTTGATGATTTTTTGAGGATTTATCAAGCCTGATTCGCGACATTTTTTAGCAAAATAAGCGCCCATATGCGGCGGGGGGGCGGAGCAACAATGTCAGAATATTTTCATGATTTTTGATGATTTTTTTAGGATTTATCAAGCCTGATTCCCGACATTTGTTGGCAAAATAAGCGCCCATAAGCGCCGGGAGGGCGGGCAACAGTAACCTAATGGTTGTACTAGTACCAATAAGTCGGACTAGTAACTAATCTAATGGTTGAACTAGTACTAATAACTCGGACTAGTAACTAATCTAATGGTTGTACTAGTACCAATAACTCGGACTAGTAACTAATCTAATGGTTGAACTAGTACTAATAACTCGGACTAGTCACTAATCTAATGGTTGAACTAGTACTAATAAATCGGACTAGTAACTAATCTAGTGGTTGAACTAGTACTAATAACTCGGAGTAGTAACTAATCTAATGGTTGAACTAGTACTAATAACTCGGACTAGTGACTAATCTAATGGTTGTACTAGTACCAATAACTCGGACTAATAACTCGTACTAGTAACTAATCTAATGGTTGAACTAGTACTAATAAATCAGACTAGTAACTAATCTAATGGTTGTACTAGTACTGATAAATCGGACTAGTAACTAATCTAGTGGTTGAACTAGTACTAATAACTCGGAGTAGTAACTAATCTAATGGTTGAACTAGTACTAATAACTCGGACTAGTAACTAATCTAATGGTTGTACTAGTACCAATAACTTGTACAAGTAACTAATCTAATGGTTGGACTAGTACTAATAACCTGTACTATTAGCTTAGTTACTAGTACGAGGTATTGGGACTAGTTCAACCATTAGATTAGTTACTAGTCTGATTTATTAGTACTAGTTCAACCATTAGATTAGTTACTAGTATGAGTTATTAGTCCGAGTTATTGGTACTAGTACTGTAGTACAACCATTAGATTAGTTACTACTCCGAGTTATTAGGACTAGTTCAACCATTAGATTAGTTACTAGTCCGAGTTATTGGTACTAGTACAACCATTAGATTAGTTACTAGTCCGAGTTATTGGTACTAGTACAACCATTAGATTAGTTACTAGTCCGAGTTATTAGTACTAGTACAACCATTAGATTAGTTACTAGTCCGAGTTATTAGTACTAGTTCAACCATTAGATTAGTTACTAGTCCGACTTATTGGTACTAGTACAACCATTAGGTTACTGTTGCCCGCCCTCCCGGCGCTTATGGGCGCTTATTTTGCCAACAAATGTCGGGAATCAGGCTTGATAAATCCTAAAAAAATCATCAAAAATCATGAAAATATTCTGGCATTGTTGCTCCGCCCCCCCGCCGCATATGGGCGCTTATTTTGCTAAAAAATGTCGCGAATCAGGCTTGATAAATCCTCAAAAAATCATCAAAAATCATCAAAATATTCTGGCATTGTTGTTCCCCGGCGCATATGGGCGCTTATTTTACAGAAAAATGTCTAGAATCAGGCTTGATAAATGTGGGAAAAATCATGAAAAATCATGAAAATATTCAGGGACCACTCCCCCCCCTGGTGCTTAGGGGGTGCTTGTTCAACAACAAAGACTATATTGGTTTGTAGTGAATGGATTCCATGGACTGTTATAGTTTGTAGTCCATGGTGTACTATATTTACTAGTCAATGGATTCCACACTGTACTAGATTTACTAGTCATTGTATTCCAACTGTACTATGGATTCCATAGTGTACTAAATCTAATAGTCCATGGATTCCATAGTGTACTATATTTAATAGTCCATGGATTCCATACTGTACTCTGGATTCCATACTGTACTCTGGATTCCATACTGTACTCTGGATTCCATACTGTATTCTGGATTCCATAGTGTACTATATTTAATGGTCAATGGAATCCATACCATACTATGGATTCCATACTGTACTCTGGATTCCATACTGTTCTCTGGATTCCATAGTGTACTATATTTATTCTATAGTGTGACATGTGTCACACTTGCTATGTTAAGGTGTATGATTACGGCAATGGTCAGGTGTCTTGTTCAAAGGAATGTGACATAGCTGTGACTATATCACATCAACCTGATGCTATCCAGATGATATTTCACAATATGTCTTTTACCGTTAACATGTCACATAAGTTGTGACATGATATCATTACATTTGGAGGGGTGTCACTCAAACTATTAATAGGTGCCATACATTAGCACTTACTGTAGCTCTTTAACTGGCTTGAATAGTAACCATTAATAGTAGAACAAAAAGCCATGCACAGACTGCAAACCCATCACCTGAATATTTTCACTATTTTTCATGATTTTTGCCGAATTATAGAGTCTAACAGTTGATTTTCCACTGTGACATATGTCACACTGTCACACTGTATTTACTCTATACCTTATTCCTAGGTCTCCTCCTGGAATCCATCACCATAATAATCAAAACTTTAATTCATAGTATATGTGACACTGTCACATGAGACTTGATGGTCGGAGTATCAGTACAGATAGGTTGGTAGGTGTAGATGAGAGTTTCACTATTGCTAGCATTGGGAAAAGTTTAATTCATCATGTGTGACAGTGTCACATCAATGTTGATGGAATCAGTAGAGGTTGGTTGTCCTATCTGGGTGAGACAGTCATCGCCACAGCTATCAATACCTATTTGGTAGCCAATACTAATGGGATATGGAATCCAGAGTGCCAGAGGTCCTGGCCCTATGGATTCCAGACTAGGCCCCTGGATTCCAGAGCCCTGGATTTCCTGTGGATTTCAATCATATTAGATACTGGATTGTCGCGCTTTGGACTATCTAACTAGTTATATATTCAGGCAGACTGGAATGTCGATCCTGCATAACAAAACGTTAACAATTACAAGTCTTTCAAAGCGTGAGGCCATGACCATTTACCTTGCCCTCTCCCAAACCTGCATTATTACCCAGTTTCTCTAACCCCGCATAGAAGTCGTACGTCGTGACCTTTCCTTGGAGAGTGAGTATGTGGAAGGTGTTTAACACCTGGTACGTAGCTGCAGTCCGGGGATCAAGGTGAGTCGCTGAAACCAACGGCGGCGCAATAGTTGCTGTCGCCATTCGCCTGCAGCTCGCCGACCAGGGCAATCGCAAAAAGCCAGAAGGACACTGTGCACCCCGTTCGTGTGAATAATGGTAAAACCGTCGATGAATCTTGGATTGCCACAGGGTTCCATTGCCCGATGCCCCAGTTGAATGAAGATTCCAAGATCACGGAGCCGTATTTTTCGAAGAAAACCCCGTTCCATTTCTAGTTAGAATCAATATTATCCAACCCCAATATTTCGCATGTACTAACCTCTACATTGTCCAATGGCCGGTCCATGTGAAGCTCACGACAGCATTTATCGCAGACGAGATCCTCCCCAAAACAGTCCATGCACCTGTACAGCGGCACCCCATCGCTGCAACAATAGCACGCCTCAATATCACTGTCCCCTCTACCCTCGTTGCGAATCATTTCCGCGAGGTATTCGTCTGCAAAAGCTCTCCATTCGAGCAAAGGTTGGTCCTGTGGTGCAGTATCAGAATCTCATTTTGAACAAATCAAACTCAAAGCGACTCACCGAAGTAAGATATCTTCTCCTGTTGCCTGAGCCTACAGCTGCGGCCATGAGAGTCTGAACGTCCGGAATTCCCCTGGAGTCCGGGACGAAATGGAATCCCAAGTTACTGAAATCCTGGAGGATGCCTTGCAGAGTTTTGCTCAGGGGGATGTAGGAGGATTCGTCGGAAGAAACGCAACGTCCTCGTACAAATGTCTCCCGCCTCTTCTTCAAATTCTTCACAGGCAACAGTTCAGTGACATCGAGAGTGCGTTTTTTCACTCGGCGCCCATCTTTCGATAATTCGTCTATCTCCAATAAAGTCCTCTCATCCTTCCTCCCCGGCCGAGAAAGGTCAACCAAATCCAGCTTTAGAACCTTGGGCTTTGAAGCAGCCAGAATCGATGATGCTGCAGATGCTACTTGATAGGAGGAAGCTGAAGAAGTACTAGAAGATGTCGGTTGGTGTGAAGGGGCTGAGGATTTTGAATGCGAACTCGATGTTGCTGAGGCATTTCCTTTGGACCTGGAAAGCTTGTTGGTTGAAGGAGTGGTTGTCGCGGATTTGACCACATCATTCAGGCTGATTCTTTGAATGTTAACCATGCTTCTATTTGAAATCAAAGAAGTGTTAGTGAATAGTAGACGTAAACCTGTCAATGTTCTCGCATGACGCCATGTTCTACCACGTGAGACTTTTGTTTCTCTCTTTCACCACCATCACCACGGCCACAGTCCTTCCACAGTCCTTCCACAGCTCCACTGCTATTTAGGTCCTGGGATCAGGTGGCTACAATAGATCAACCCTCGCGAATTTCTCCAGGTACATTCGATTACTCTTCTTTTTTTTGTTTTCCTTGCCATCGCGCACCAATCCTTGGATTTCATCTGCATCCAGCCCTGGCTAGTCTCTGCTGCCGTCTCTGGTGGTGGAGCAAGCTTTCTTGTAGCAGCTCGAACCATAGGCATCATGCGCGCCTTTTTGTTTTGCCATTTTCCTTTCATTCACCAAGCGCTATGTGTCTGATTCTAACCACTTCCCCCTTTTCTAAGGCATGGTGTCCTCTCGGCGCATCAAGCTTACGTTCAAGAAAGCTGTTGTCCTGAACATCGACCTTGAAGATCTTTTCCAAGCTCATGAGCAGAGAGGTTATGAATCCGACAATTCTACATTGGGAAGCTCAAGTAAAGATTTATGTGGAGATGAGGAGGAGAAGCTGGATGATTCGGATGATGAATTTATCGGCACACCCCTATCCACTGAACACTTCGGAGGTGATCTCCCCGAACTCACTGATTCCGATATCGACTTACCCCATGAGCGTATAGATAGTCTTAAACGCACATGTGACCGCAAAAATACCAAAAAGGCTTACAAGAAGCGTAGACGCCTTGAAAAGCGCACCGAATTGATGGGCACTGAACCCTATAGTAAATCGATCGGTGAACGTCGCTGCGACAAGGCTGAGATCATCACACTAGACTATGATGTGGCTACTATGCCAGTATCCAGCACTGGCTGGCAGGGTCTCCGGAAGACTGGATTTGAAGACTACGTCGGCCTTTCGCGGCAGGAAACGCTTGACCTTCCCTGGATGCGCTATCTTGATTGGGACGGATCGTAAGTGCTCATTGCATCAATTACTGAATACTGACATTTTAACTGACTGCGTGTGACTTCCTCAGCCATAATGTCGTTCTTTGTGATAGGTCCCGGCGCGGAATGGTCCACCTCATCGGTACCCCTCGCGATCCCAACTGGCCCAAGGTTCACACAGAAGCTGCTCGAGTAATTGAGAAAGGTAGGGTTGCTTGCAAGTTCAGCCCGGACCAGTTAGATCATAGCCGGGGGAACTTTGCAGTGGAGGCCATTGGTTATTCGCATGGTGGCGGTCAGGTACATTTCCTCCCTTTGTTTGCTACCCGATGATATCAATCGTGCCGCATAGGTTGAGCCTTCGAATACACAGCACAGTGTACAAAATCTCAAAGTGCTCACTTCTATTTTGGCCAATCAAGCAGTCAAGTGCCTATCTGGTGTCGCGAATGCTTCTTATAAGCGATACTGCCCTACTATGTACCAGGAGTTCAAAGAGAACGACGAGGCTCTTCGCCGATGGAAACCTTCTCTCCGAAGGAACTTTGAGAAGTCGGTTTTCGCGGCGACTACTATCAATTTTGGTCCTCAATCCATCACCAATATTCATATCGATTCCCGAAACAGAGCTCCCGCAAGCTGCGCTGTTACATCTTTAGGCCCATTTGATAGCACATATGGCGGCGAACTAGTATTGTGGAATCTTGGGCTGATTGTTCGATTCCCTCCAGGCTGTACTATACTCCTTCCCTCTGCTCTGATCGTACATTCTAATCTTCCCATCCAGCCTGGGGAAAGCCGGTACTCGATTACCCAGTACTCCGCTGCCGCGCTGTCACACTTTGTGGACAATGGCTTCCGAAACGATGTTGTTATTTTGGAGGGGAGGGATACCGGAGCAAAAAACGAATTGCTAATGGCGCGCAGGAATCGTTGGAAAAAGGCATTGAACTCTTACCATGTATGGTAATGTACCATTTGTTCTTGTTATTATGGTAATATTTTGCGCACCAAAGTAGTAGTAGTAGCAGTTTGGCAATGGAGCGAGCTCCCATTTTTTCTTACGGCGCTCTATGTACAATAATTGAAAGAATTCGAGAATTCAAGAAGTACAACAATGGTGTAAACGAAAGAGTAACAAAAAAGTTGCAAACACTAAGCTACTTCTTGGTTGAGGTGCATAGATCCTGCTCAAGGAGATATATTTCAGCCTGGGCTCGCAGCTCAAGATGTCGCCGTTCTCCAGCCTCAAATGTAGCCTCTGGCCGTTCATGCGGACCATCTCTGAAGCACAATAGTTAGCTACCGATAGACTAAATGCATAAGGAGACGCACCTAGTCTTCTGGCCCTTAAGCTCTTGCTCCGTGGCAAGTTCACGTTGTCTAGCTCGGGTACGAGCTCTGGCACGCTCCCGCTCTCTTTGCTCTCGTAAAATGACAGCTTTTGCATGGGCCATCTCGTGCAACTTATCCTCGATTTGGAGGGTCAAGCATAACCCGCGACTATGGGCTTCATCGCAAAGAGAAGAGCTATTAAATAAATCAGCTGGTGAGGCTATTACCCATAGACAGAACCTTACTATATAGCTGCTTCTATAGGTACCAGTTCCGCAGCGATTTCCCTGCGACGTTTCTGCCGCTCTTCTATCAAGGTATCTACAATGCGCTCAAAATCTTCAAATTCGGTTTCCAGTGCAACAGTGAGAGAGTCACGTTCAGCAGAGCCGGTGATGTCGAGGCTGCACCAGTAGTCGAGATAGCCTGCCATCAAGAATTTTAGCGGGCTGGTTGGGAGTGAAGTTGTAAAAGATTTGATCTGATTTTGAAGAAAAAAAACCATGATACGGTAAGGCAACACATGCATTTGAACAGGGTTATCAAGTTTTAGTACATAACTGCAAACTCATACACCGGCCTCATCAATAATCTCGCCGTCCGACTCTTCTTCTTCATCACACATAGCTGCAAGCCTCGTATGAATCCTGTTTAATAAAAAATTAATCATAGAAAGGAGCAAACTCGATGAATAACAAACACTCTCACCTATCCATTCGTTCATCGCCGATGTAACCTTCTCGGCATTCTCCTGAGCTGCCTGGTGCCTCCTCCAGAGGTCTGGACATTGATCACAAACATAGAGCAAGACATCAGGTTGATGTCCGGCGCGCAAAATTTGCAGGATGAGACTATCCCTGTACGGGCCCAGGCTAACGCCTTCGTAAATGCATTGAGAGGGAGTGAGAAATGGGCAGTCCTTAAGGTACAGTAGAGTGTTGTTTTCGAGGTGCTTGGCTTCGCTCAAAGGAATAAAACGGCAAGATACATCGTATGAGGCCGTGATGTTGGCAGCAGATGCGGCGAGATCTGAGTCCCCGGCAACATGGCTAGATTATAAGTAGTAAAAAAAATTTGAGAAGGGAGGCAGCCATCGAGCAATCGACGTACCGTTCTCCCTTTTGCAAACTCATGTTGGAAGAAAGTTGAACGGTTGTGGGGGAGTTCAAAGAAGCACAGTAATCGTTGCCGCGGAGTGGACTAGTAGAGAGAGAGAAAAGAATTAGTAGGCCAGTCCGAATTGGAGAATGTATACACATACTTTGTTGACGGCATGAAGGTCACAAAGATAGAAGAGAAAAAGTGTGAGATGAAGACTAGTTGATTTGTTCAATTTTTTGAAATATTACCGAGCCATGGGCATGCGTCTGATATATTTTTTACCGCACCTCGCAAATTGGAGCTGTTTGTAATAAATTGAGAGCACCAGAACAAGTGCATCCAATCGTGAATGATGCAATCGATTTAGTATAGTATGTAGTCCATTTAAACATGCATGGACTGCCTAGTACTTAGTTGTGCCACATACTGTAGAAAGAAAAGAGAATAATCATAAACTTTACAACAGAACGGATTCAGATTCAAATACCTATCTCGAGCCTGAACAACGGAGACCATGCTTGAAGTCATCATGCTTGCAATCTCTTGAAGCGAAGTGAGATTATAAGCGCGCGTCATATTCGTGGCGCTTATTGAAATCCCTCGGTTTCCGGCTACGGCTAACAGCTTTCAAGGGTATTTAGCAGATATTAACCCAGCCAATAATATGTTCTAAAAAAGATCTGCACGACTGGAATTGGATTGAATTCCGCTTCCCAATGGGCCCTATAATCTGGGGAACGAAAAGGTCAAGCGGAACCATAATATTGCGAGAAGGCAAGTAAGATCTTATCCAGTACTATCATGGCTCGACCAAAGAAACACGGTTCTGCCGCCGCAAAGAAAGAAGCCAATCGTCTCAAGAGCCTTTGCTTATTATCATCGGTGCGTTTATGCAATATTACTCTGCTATTCTCATCTGGTTTGTTATAGAAATAAGGAAAAAATCAATGAGAAGCGAAGAGTCGAGCACGAAATAGTTGATAACCGGTAAGATTTCTCAATAATAATAATACTATTTACATTATTGCTAAGGCCTAAGTTTCTAATAGCATATTGTACTTGCGCCGCCCTGCCAGACAGGTGAAACCACTATATACAATGGGAGGACCAGATATTGAGCCGTGTGTATACGATCCTGAACGTTGCGTTTGTGTTCTGACTATTACTTTACAGGTTGTCCCTGCCAGTGAAGAAACCTCTAAGCTACCACATGAACACGCTAAGACAGCTCAATGTTGCGACCTACAGTATATTTGCAGCAGCGGGAGATAATCCGAAAACGTACCACAAGTACGTCGCCATGCTGTTCAAGGACTTCATGGCGAAACTTAATCGCGGAGGCACATTCCACTACCTGGATCCTTTCCTTCCGCCTTTGACGGACCTGGAATGGGAGCTAGACGGTGTTTATGACTGTGTTCTCAAACTTGCCGGGCCTACCAGTGAGGACCTTGCTCAAGTGGGTGATTTACAGCCCATGCTTTGTTCAGCTGTCCTGGCAATTGAAGAAATTCAGATGCGCTGTCTTCAGCATGGAAAGGAGGAGCTGGAATGGCGCTATAAAAACCACTTGTTTCGTTTTCAAAGCCCAGGCCGTCGAAGGGAGTTGCTGTAATTGAAAGTGAGATCATTATTAGAGCGTATCAGCTGTAGAATACTAGATTCAATGAATGCAATTGCGAATACAATAGGAATGAAACACCTATCTCTGATAATTCAACAACTTTGAATGATTCAGCCCTGGCACTGTCTCAGTGATGTTCTGATGTTCATCTACTACCCTGTCCGACATCGCGGCTGGTTGTCTCACCCTGAAACCAGTCCATCCCTGTTGGCTTGCCTTAAAAGTCCCACAAGGGTTCCAGTGAAGAGCCAATAGCAATGAACGTGTTGCAAATGTACGAAGATATCACTAACATTCCTAAGATGCCAGACTGAGGCGATTGAACCAATCAAGAGCCTCGTCAAAGCTCGAGATCTCACACATATCTACCTCTCGCCTGGCAGCTACCGCTTCATCGAAGAGCCTGCTTGCCTGCGACCTAAGCATGGAAATATCAAAAAAGAATAAGCCAGAAGATTAAAGGGCAGAAGAGAAGGGAAAACACAAACGTGGAGACCACACTGCTGAAACCCGTGGTAGAGACAGCCCAGTGACGCAGGGCGGTCCGAGAATGTGAGGATGCAGAACCGCGAGACGAAAGCTTGGAGGGTGATGCAGGTGAAAGAGAGCGCATGGTATGAGTCGATGGGAGAGAGGAACTAGTGGAATTTGCTTGTGGAGCAGAAGCGGGTAAAAAAACAACGTTGTGCTGAGAGGGTGGTGCGACAGTGGCCTCGGGAACGTTCACTGTCGTTTCGGAGATGAAGAGGGTTCTATCGACGAAATCAGCGGGATGACAATAATAGCTGTGACAGTTTTGGCGCCAGCCATCCAAAGCTTCCTCCCAGGTGTCATAGGCCTTATACCAATTACCTTTAACACAAGAAACTCGGCCGCTGGCATCAGCCCTATACAATGCATTTGAGTTTAGCTTTAACCATACTAAAATAGTACATACATACCAGTCTCTGAAACAGCCGCATTGATCTCCTGAGTAAACGTTATAAAAACGTCGTTTGTCCTTCACTGAAGGGCTAAGCGTTACAGAGTCAAAGACAGGGGGGAAACAAGAAGGGATATCCATTAACGGGTAGATTGGGTTGGCCGTAGAAGGGAGAGAGGTCAGAGAGGATGGAGAGGAAGGAATATCGTCTTCCGAATCGGAATCAGATAACGAAAACACTGTGGACATGAGATAAAGAGAAAATTGTAGCCATGAAAGTTGATGAAAACAAAGGCACAAGTTCCCACGACGCGTTGTGAGCGCTTATTAACTCTATCGATCTAACTTCCACTTCGGGGATTTTGGATTTGTTTGGATTCACACTGGATGCTTGCGGTAACGATTAAAAATAAGAGAATGGAGTGCACCATGCGGGGAGGCTTGCCAAGTCAGCGGCTTTAGGCAAAAACCCTCTGTATAAACAGGTATAAACGTTTCTAAATGGTTTTTGATGGATTCCGTTGATCAGAGGGCTCGTTTGGACTGTTTATTGATGATTTGATTTGGAAATAGCCTGGCGGAAAGTCTTCCACTACGATCGAAAATCCGTCGACACTTCAGAACACTCCAGAAATGCTGCCTCTGCCCAACAGTCAAACTCATCTTCCCGATGGCCAGTATCCTCCTGAAAAATCTGCTGGCCCAGATTCGCAAGTTAGTGCGGCTGCCGTTGAACCGCGCGTAGAGACCTCGGGTGACTCAGACAACTCTATGGACTCTGATTCTGGGTCTGTTCCACAGAAGAAGGCAACTCAGAAGAAGAAGAAGAAGAAGAATAAAGGAGGTAAGCGGGGAAACCCAGGAGTCTCCCTAGGGGAGCACCTGCAGTTCCTCGAGAAACATCGGGATACGTACCTGGGTCTGGATACTCAATCGGCGCGGACTCATTGGCTCACTGGGTTCAGGGAGACTTGGTTCGCTAAGTTTCTGTGGCACCTCGATCAACCACCAGCCGAATTCGCTGTTCTTCATGTCACAGAGCCAGCTCTCGGGGAGTCAACAGCTGGGGAACCTGCACAGTCAGCAGGACTTTCTGAGGAGGGGCGAAGGGAGCTAATGAAACGTGAAAAACTCGCAAAGGACGCGGTACAAGCAGCCGGCCAAAAGGTTTGTGTCGTCTTTACACGGTCTTTTTTTCATGCTTATCCAATATTTTTTTTCCACAGCAAGTGACCGGTTGGTTTCATCGAGTGACAATAAAGGCGAAGTCTACTGAAGGAGGCCTGGCATTTAAAGGGATAAAACAACAAATGCTGAATGCGTCGAAAGGGCCGCCTCATGGAATGCCTGATTGCAAGTTCTGGATGTCACATCCACTGTACAAGGAGAAGTACAGCGTCGGCTACGAGAAGGCCAGTGCATCGAATCCTCCAGAAGCAAAGGATAGGATAAAATTCCAGTGCAAGGTAGCCGAGGAGATGTACGAGCTGGAACCGGCGGAGGTGAAGGAGGCGATTGCGATTGAGAATGCGGAAAGTCGTAGCGCAAAATTTGCTGCATTCAAAAAGCTGATGAGTGGGAAATTTACATTGGAAGGAGCGGATGACATTGACGAGGAGTCGAAAAAACTGTAAGATTTTTTTGTTTGATTTTGGCTCGCGTCGACACCAGTCTAACTGAATTCCTCTGTACTAGATGCATTAAAAACTTCACCAAATTTGTGCAACCTCTTCTGGATGCTATTCGGGCGCACACAGGACTATGGGTAACTCTGCTGGCTGGAGCCCCACCGGCTAATCCGGAAGTCGACAAGCGCCATACATTTTTAATGTGAGTCTTTTATTGCGACTTGAATTGTTTCTTTTCTGAATTCACTTATTGTTGACAGAGTCAGCTCTGGAACTGCCGAAGGGTGCACGTTCCACCAATGGCATCCAGATGAATACCTGCATCAAGTGTTAGCGCAATGGCTCCGCTTTCTTGATGCTACGCCTACGAACCAAGGAGGTAAGCATCCGTTTAGTAGATTGGATGATATTCTTGATTAAATCAACATGATAGATGGTCCTTCAACGAATACGACAGCTGCCGGTTGTAGTTCTCAACAACTCGACACCCCTGCTAATGATCCAAGTATGCTGAGGATGCCGGAGAATGATAATGAAGAGAAGGGACGTCCGTCTAAATCGAAGGCAAAGAAATCGAGGCGCAGGTCAAAGAAAGCAGGCCCGAGTCATATGGCCGAAGTAGAGAAGGAAAAGACGGAGACAATGGGCGGGGAGAAGGGCAAAGGGAAGGAAGATGTTGGACCTGTTGCGGAAGAGGTCAATGAGGGCGAAGATAGGGTTGAAGAGAACGAAGACAACGGCCGTGCTGGGACTCCGGAACTGCCCGCTGACTGGATTCTACACCCTGCGACGATCCTTTACCTTAATGGCCTGCCCGGCAATGAACGTCAAGACGAGATGCAGAGATTGCGAGGAACAAGGACGGCCTACGAGTTTGAGCGAGAAAATAACATGATTCGCAACAAGTACTTCATGGATCAGATATTCGAAGGTAGAACCGCGGATGATCTCATTTTTGGTCACTCAACCGCACCTAAAGCCCCTTCCGTACCTCCTTCTCCTTCTTTCGACCCTTTAACATCTCCTGCTCGTAATCGTACTCCGACTCCTGCTCCCGCTCCACCGTCTTCGCCTTTGGCATCTCATCCTCCATCTCCATCTTTCACGGTTCCAGCATCTCCTGGACCACATGCGTTTCCGGATCTGCATCCTTCTGCTGCTCCAATAGACCCTGCAGTGGATAAAGAGCTTATGCTGGTTCAGCCAACGGAATTTGGGGGTGAAAAGGATAATATGGAGATGGAAGGCACTTCAGTCGATAAGACGGGATGGCTGGGCTGGCTGAGGGATAGTTATGATTCACTACTTGGAGAGGGTAGACCGGGTGGAACACTCTGGTCAGGTACTCTCAACGACTGGACGGAACTCGAAGGTTATTATGGTTTCAAGAACCCCATTGGCTCAGTAGGCTGCAACTTTATTGAATGTTATCTACAGTACTAATGCCTTTGTTCTACAGAAATCGTTTTTTGGGTCATTGGGTCATCCAGAGGCAGTTCACTGGTGGTCCCAAAATGCCAAGCCTTGCAGTCACCGACCACCAGAGAGAACCTTGGGCGACGCGGATACATTTGGCCGTAGTTGGTGGGTATGGTGGTCGGCATTGAACCTGAAGTGGCGAGAGCGCGACTCGGAAACTGGACGGATCATTGTCTGTGGAGATGGAGATGGAGATTGGAGCAAGTTCGATCGTCCAGGACAATGTGGTCTACTAACGGTCTTGTACTGCCTATTTTGGTGGTGGGGCATGATAAGCAGCGACGAACAGCGTTCTCTTTGGACCTCCGTGCTGAAGGATGTTGCCTGGGTGGTTAGTGAGTTACTCACCGAGAACAGGTACGCGGGTATTTTTTTTCTGCGTATCAAGTCGCTAAATGGCGGTGTAAATAGGCCGCATCATCGGAGTAAAAAGCGAGCATTGGGCGTTCCTGAAGATGAGGAGCAACAAGACGGGCCCCGTCAGTCGAAAAGAACTCGTATGTGAGCGATTTTATTTAGAGAATCCTGGTAATGGACACCAAGTCCTACGCAAGATATTACACAAGTTATAATTTATTCTGGAAAAATTCTAAGTTTTGCGAGCTGGAAACTGGCGGTGGAATAAAAAGCTGAGAAAAATATATCAAATTCTACCAGGGGTATAAAACTGATTGTTATCGCATGCTGGTTCTGGAAAAGCATGTGAAGGCCCGGGAACGCAACCCTCAATTGACTCCCGGCTCTTTCCATACTGGGGCCACACGAGTCACTTTCCCTTGAGTTGTTTCTTCATGGGTCGCCCATTTTGGAGCGTGGTTCTTGCAGAGAAGGCAAAGAAGAGAGAGGTGGAGGAGAGGAAGGAGAAGGAAGGTGATGAGTCGTCAGAGAATGCTTGGGGATCTTCCAGGCAGGACAGAACTGGTCTTTGGGGGACTTCGGATGCTGGGTTGTGGTCTGACCGCGGGTGGACACATTCAGGCTCCTCGTGGCATGACACAAATGTCTCATCCTGGGGTAATGACGGCGAAGCTATCGAGAATGTTTGGACGCGTATGACGACCCCACAGTCGAACTCGAACGCCTCTGAGAGCCCCGCAGGCGGACTTCGCTCTGACGAGGAGGTTCCTACGAGACAATGTACGTGTTCATCTTGTACTTGAGCGTAGAATACATTTCTAATTACTTGTAGTGAGCCATCTTTCTCGTTCCCCTCGTCGTTCTAGTCGTTCTCAATCCCCTCGTTGTTCTCAATCCCCTCGAGCCTCCTTACATCTTTCTCTTTCTCCCCGTCGTTCCTAGTTCTCCGTGCTTACCAAGTTACAATAAAATTTCCGTTTTCCCTTTCCGTTGTCCCATTGAGATGGCGCGCGCGCTATAATTGAGTTAAAATCCTAAATTCAAGCTTCAATTTCTTGAACAATATAAGGCTTATATTATAAAAAGAAGTCATGCAACGAAAACATTGATTAACTTGAATTTGAACAAGAATACAGACTGAAGTCGTGCAATAACAATTAACTTGAATTTGAACAACAATATGGACTGAACTTATACAATTAAAATTCGATGTACAGGTAATTGTATTGACCAGTATAAGTGAAGTTTGGCGCCGCAAACTGAGCGCCTAAACAGACGTGTGCATTTCGTTGAAACCCATAGGTCTATATCTAGTAATAGATAAGCAATTTATATGCATATGTCCCGAAATCCAAATTTGGGTAGCCCAATCGAGGCATAAGCACGAGTGCCGAAGCTAGGCCCAATGCCAAGCTGGCGGCCCCAGAAAAATATTTGGCAGGGCGGACATTTGCCTGGTTACTTTGCAATAAGTCATTTAGGTCTATTGCCTGCATACTTTTCATTAAAGTTACAGCTACAGCTGAGAGAGTAAGAGGGAGTTTGATGGACATAAATCAATGGGCTCATTCGAACAAGCATTTATGCATTCTCTCAGTCGCGCCTTCTCCTGAAAGGCCACAGCATACTGCATGCGGAAAAACTGCAGCTCCTTCTCAGTAGCTAGAAACTTTTCTTGTTCCTGCGGACATGAAAATGGTCAGTGATGCTCAAAAAGAGAGTGGAGGCTAATCACTTCATCAAACTGGCGCTGCGCAGGACCAGCAACTACACAAACTTTGTCCCGATGCGCAGACAGAGTGCATGCTCCATTTTCATCATTGCGTGCTCGACATACGCTTCTGCGGTATAGGACAAGCTGATTCGAAGTTACAGATGCCGCATCATTTGAAGGCAGAGGGGCCGAGGAAGGCGAGAAGGATAGACCAGCATCCTGGGAAGATTGAGCTGGCCGTGTACCGATCGTGGCTAGACCAGAAGGATAGGGCATATAGCAAGGGCCTTTGATGGAAGGATTGGTCATTGTGTGGTGTATGTTTTGTGTTCATGAAGGACAGGGAAGGTGAAGACAGGGAAAGTAAAGACAGGAAAAGTGGGCACCTGGCCTGATGGATGGATGAGTTTCGTACAGGCATTTTAAAACTTGGACCATACCATATGCGAAAGGCTGCGATTAGATGGCTGGAACAATAAGAATTTGGATTTGACAATAACATTTTGAATCCAAATTCTTAAATAACATTTTGAATCTCACGTCATGTACATTTTTAGTCAATGGCAAGATAAGACTCTAGAAAAGAAAAAAAATTCAGCTGAACTCCAACAATTGAACTCCAACAATAAAGAACTTCAACAATAGAGAATCTAACCTCAGAGACGTACTTGAGGATGGCGGTCAGATCAGGCAATTGTTATTGAAATCGAACCAGTCTATTATTGTTGCAATATTTGGGATGTAGATAGATGTACATTACACCAACTGCAGAGGCGCTGCCAATTTACATCTTCAAGCGCTTTGGAAAAATGTAAGATGAGGCGCAAAACTAAAGAGTACTGTATCAGTTTTGAAGAACGAACATGAAGATAACACTTCACAGCTTTGCAATGCACCTTGCTTTAGGTGCATCTTTACTGCGGAGATTCACCACACAGTCAACTGGTCCCTTGCTGACTCTCATTATTAGAAGGTCTCCATGAAAGCCCAATCTTGTATGTAATGCGAGTCTCTTGTGTCGTTGGAAGAAAATCCGAAACTGATCGCCTTTGTACTGCACATCACAATCATGAATATGCTGTTGGGTGAGCCAATCGGTGAAGCAAGGTTCTGGCAAGGGTAGACGAGATGCATGTAATAGATTCGATGGGCCCAGAGAAGTGGTGGCAATCATCACACCAGTGGGTGGCCCTTGCACTGGGATTCGGTACGCTCATAGATGAAAGATATATTTGGACTGGATGATGGTTAGTGAGCTGTTCCTGGTTGAGTTGAAGGCTTACATTAGGTGAATGTTTTTGACTGGTAGGCATCCGTGAGCATCGTGAACATTGGACTAGAGAGTGGCTTACATTAGGTGAATGTTTTTGACTGGTAGGCATCCGTGAGCATCGTGAACATTGGACTAGAGAGTGGCTAGAGAGTGGCTAGAGAGCAAGTAAATGGTAGCCTGCTACCGATGTATTCAGTGAAAGATATCCTCAATGCAAAGGATACGGATACACACCCATCCTTTTGTACTTTGGCCTTTTCATTCATTTTGTTTCCCATTTCACACCACATGCTTGCCACGGTTGTTTCTTATCCCTTTTGTATTTTCACACTAGATACTACTTTATTGTTCATATTCTGCAATCTAATTGGGTCCCTTACGCTTCTTACAAGCATTGGTATCCTTCAGGTTCTTCAGTTGCTCACACAAAACAGCATTTGCACCCCAAAAGTCCAAATGGTTTTTGAAGGCAGGAAACTGTTCAACTATCTGGGAGAGGGCTCAGAAGGGCGAATGTGTAGCCACTTGTGGACGTACCACGTTACGAGCTGCTTGAAGAGCTTGTCCCTCCTGTGCACTCAATGGTTTTCCAACCTCCAAGTGTGTCAAAACTGCGGATTTAGCAGTATTCTGCATGCAAAGATTGAGATTTGTGAAGACATTGCATTTAAGACTTACTCTCAGGCTGCGAACAAACTCTTTCTCCCAACCCGAATTAGTGAGCGTGAACCCGGAAGGGCAGGAAGTATACATTATACTTGAGGGACCAGGCATGGTAGCTGGATGCATTGGGCCGCGAATTGCATCATCCTTGGGGCTGGGAGTTAGAGGGGATGGCGGGGTTTCAGATGGACCCAGAGTTTGCGCCCTTGTGTTGATTGGGGGAGGGATGGAACGTGCACGGTATGGATGGAACCTTGGGGTATCAGCTAGCTCCTGGTGGATAGCCAAGGGCACTGCACGAGTGAAGCGCTGGATATTAGTAAATATGAGTGGAACAACTTTTGGTTGTTTAGCCTTTCGAGGAGGTGCCCAGGTGGGGGGTGACTTTTTGGGAGGCATTGGGATGGCCACCTCACACAGTCTGATAACTTATGTATTGACTATGCTGCTTATGTCAAACAACAATAAGTGTATAAAAACAAAAAGGACAGTCAGATTTAAAGGGAAGCTAGTCTCAAATCTAGTCTCACCTGGCTTTACTCCAATGCCTAATCGTACTTCTCCCTCCTGCGAAAACAGACACTACGCCATGTCCCAGACTCTTCTTGGTCATGATGGCCCGTCATTGTGCATTGCAGTCCATCCTCATGCAACCTACGTTGCCACTGGTGGTGAGTTCACTTCCCACAATGGCCTATTGAAACTCACGATAGCCTTGTAGGTGATGAGTTAGATATGTGCTGGGTATGAAAACCAACCAAACAACAATCACCCCAATCAGATATAATCCAAAAGGTTTAATTTAATGCAAGGAAGGAGGTTGTCAAAGGTTCCCTCGACTACTAATTGATTCGAAGAGAAAGCACTTGACAGTTGACACAGATAGTGCGCAATGAACAAGGTTTTATATTTGGAGGGAGGTTTTGAAAAGCCAACTAACGTACGACGACGCGCTGAACTAATCGAGGGGAAAGCAAACACCAAAGCACGG
>ML769817.1:0-47866 GCA_009733575.1 Gymnopus androsaceus JB14
TTGTGGGGGTGCTGCTATGCATTATGTGAACAAGTGGGTAAAATGATACAGTAGATTTCTGGCCTAAAATATGCTGTAATAGAACAGGAAAATTGTCAAAATTGCGACCTATGGTATGCTATTCTAGACAAAGGTTAGTGGTAGTTTCTGGGAGCTTCCAATAAGGGTGGACACGACTCCGGGTCCCGGTTTACCTGGACCTGTGATGCCGGTAACCGGAGGGCAAAACTAGCGACCTGCGACCGGTTCCAAACCCGTGGGAGACCGGTTAACCGGTACCGGGACCCGCCACAGGTAAACCGGCCGGTACCTGTGTAACCTGCCCATACTAGGGCACTCACTAGTAGTAATAATATTTGTACTAACATTAGTACTTATACTGGTACTAGTATGTTTGTATTAGATTCTAGCACCAATGTTAGTACTAAATTCAAAGACTGGTAAGTATCCAGCCATTATTGGTACAGTATTCAATACAATGTCAGTGGTAATAATACCAAAATATTGATAATGTCTTTTGACATGGAGATAGGATCCAAATAAGATCTCTATGCTACTGTATGCACTATCACTGCTACTATAGCTGCATATATGCATCTTAATGTCACCTCTATTATCTTACTTACTATTAATTAAGCTACTATTGGCAAAGTATTAGTACTATTAGTGTAAGTATACTAGTATTAGACACTAATACCAGTCCCAAGCAGAACTAATACATACTGTAAGTACTAACCAATAATATTAGTATACTATATTGGCACTAAGTAGTGAAATATGTATCAATATTAAAGCCAAACATTTGTTCCCACGGGTCTACCGGTACCGGCCGGTCACAATAAAAACAAAAATGGCGACCTGCAACCGGGCATAACCCGTGGGAAACCGGTACCGGGACTCGCAGGTTAAAAAACCGGCTGGTATTCCCACAGGTAAACCTGCCGGTACCGGGTCAGGACCCGGAGTCGTGTCCACCTTTAGCTTCCAACGACCCTCTATCCAAAAAACTTGGTCCTTGACCTTTGGTAACTTCACTCTATCCTTGTGTAATGGTTCCTTGTACTGTCACTTAAAGTATTGATTTCAGTTTCTTAGGAAGATTCGTTCCACATTCAAACATGCTCATGGTACATCTTTTTCTGGAGTTAGAACTTAGGGCAAGTAATCATAATCTCTTGTTCCCCATTCCCATAATTCTTGAAATTGCTTTCAGTCAGTACATCAAATAGTCATCCAAGCAAACACATGAATGGTGCCCTATTTATATGTGAATTTATATGTATATGGTTATATTGCCAAACCTGAAAGGTGTGTTGCTCACCAAACCAAAAGATCATTCCAAACCTCCATGTACATCCTGCATTTTTATTACGAAGTCAGGGTCCCAAGTGAGGTTTAGTCCAATCACAACCATTAATTCCATTGCTACAATCTGAGCTCCACTATCTAATGCAAGGGGTGTGCAGGAATTTAAGCGCCCATATAGGGTTCGGAGGGGAGGGTGGGGTCAAGAGGCCTTAAGACTAAAATTTCTGAACATAATTTATTGCAGCAATATGGCCTGGAATCAATACTTTTACATGTTTTATGCATTTTTGCACATTTGGCAGGCACAGGATAGCTCCAAGCCCATGGTTCTTTGACCCTTCTATGAGTTATTGTCCAGAATGCTTGGATTATACAAACAAAGAAACATTTTCCACTTCAGTAACATCATCTAAAATGAATATGTTTGTGCAAAATCCCAAAATATGACTGGTTTTGTAATAATTAGAGGCAGTGTTAAGCAACAGAGATTGCTCAAAAAGAAGTAATTACTTTTGTGATATTTAATTCAATGTCCTAGAAATTTGACAACAGGGGAAGAGGGGGATAGACTAGGAGTATAGCAAAGCTAATCACATCTGTGGGATCAATTGGGGCAATGTCCTTGGGGATTTGCTTATGTAACCATGGGATTCTTCTTCCCTATAAGGCAGGTACAAGAGGGGAGGGAGGGGTTCATTGAGCTTAAGACCAAAATACAAGGTGATATATAATTTAGAATTTTTGCACACCCCTTGATCTAATGTTGCTTGAACTTCCACATCTTGACCATGGATGATAGGAAAGACAGACCAAAGACCATTTCCAGTACTGTTGACAACTGTGAGCATCTTCTTCTCATTGTCATCTGCCAAGTTGTTTCAGAATACTTCAACAGGATCCCTCTGAACTATTGAACCAGCTTTCATATGTCCAACATCATGATTGAGAACCATGAAGATGTCCTTGTCTGGTAGAAGTAGATCTTCAGCACTAATATATTTAGTCATTATCTTTTGTGGTTTACAGTCAATTTCCGTTACACCATCTTCTGCCAAAGACATATCAAAAGTTGATTTTGGGGCTGTACCCATTTATTCTGCATCTTCCACATTAGGATTTTACAGACTTTTGGAGAGATTTGAGAAAGCTCAGCTGCAGACAATTCAACCTTGTTTTTGAAAATCCCATCCACTATATCTTCTTCAGTGCCATCCTTAAATAATTCCGGCCGAAGTTGAAATTTGGGTGGTTCCTCTCTATTAGAGTTTATATCCTCCTTTACCACCTTTGGTGTGTTCCGTGGGATGGCTTCCACTCTCATTGATGATACTGCATTGAGGGGTCTTAGCTCAACTGTGGTTTTTGGGTTTCCTTGGTATCTGAAGTGGATCTTCTTTATTGAGAATGTACCAAGTGGCCTTGTCTAATTCCATGGAGGAGTGATCCAGTGTTATGGCTCTCAAAAATTCATTCCCAGCCTTTGGTTCTTCCTCTTCCTCCTCCTCATCAGTGTCATTATCAATGTTTACAGTCACTATGTCTCTTGGTAGAACTGCCGGTTCCTCCAATATTTGGTCCATTTCATCATCAGATATTTCAAACCTCACTTTGGATTTCTCTGGCATCCTTCCTTGCAACTTTGTGACTGCATGGCTGGTGGAGCATATACCATATCTTTTCAACACTAGTTTTCATTTCATTTTTTTCAGCTTTTGTATTATTCTCTAATTTTATTTTACTGGATTCTGAATTTTGTTGAGTATTCTACTTCATAGACAGTGTTTGCTTAGATTGACCCTCAAGAGCTGTCATAAGTATTCCTTGATATCAAGTTTGCTCTAGTCTGAAACTCCATCATTGGGTCTAATTATTTTTTGAACCCAACTTGGGTCTGTGTAAAGACTGATGATGATTCTCCTTGACCCATTCTCAGGCTTGCCATCTTAGTGGCTACAACCATCTAAGAAGCCATTGGTGACTGATCTAATTGAGCTGCAAAGTCATCTTCCTCAAGTTTGGTCATCATCAGGGCTTCAGCTGAAGACCAACCCTGTTCCTTTGCAATCCTTCTAATCTTTTCATGCATTCTGGTAATCCCCTCTAGGCAGTTTCTGACCATCCTTAAGGAACATCATCTTGCCCCTGTTAAATGTTAGATACAGTAAATCCATTCTTGAGTTAGGAGCTACATGAACATTGGACAGTTGCCCATCATATGCACCTTGTCTCCACACATAAAACATGTGAGCTCCTTAAGTGTCATTTGTTTGCCCCGCTTGTTCATTATGGGTTTTTCACTGCAGAAATTAGATAGCTGTTGCCAAGTATTCCTCCCAACTCTATTATTAGATCCTCTACCTGATTACCTTGTGATTGACCAGAGCTGATGCATTTCCCCAATATCTTTGTTGATTTCATTCTTTACAGATTTAAAATCATCTCCGACATCTCTCAATTCTTTAAATAAAGCATCATATCTGTCTAATGCTGCCACAATTTTACTCTGTGCTTCCAAGCTTTTGTCCATTTTAATGGATTGCCCCGTGAAACCATTGTTATACCCCTTGTTACTCACAGGGACTTCCTTTGCTACAGGAATCACTAGCAGCAACTGAAAATAGGGCTTGGCACTTGCAAGCCCAAAATTGGTGCTGAATTCTTTAGGACCTACTACTCAAGATAGAGTTTGGAATGAAGAGTCTACATCTGATCCAGTTGTTATTTGAATAAATTTGCTTAACAGGAAAGGATCTTCAAACCTCTGTTTGGTCAAGGTGACAGCTGGAATGGTTTATTGAAGCCTCATGTGTACTATATTAATCAACTCCTGCACAAAGGCTGAGATATACAGAGTTACTGCATCTAAATTTGAAAGGATCATGGGCAAGTCAACTGTTGGTTGCATCAGTTTCAATTTCTCTGCCCAGAATACCTCTGTATAAACTTTCAACTTTTCAAGCTCACCTGGTTTGATACAGTGGCTGCCAAAATTGATGTCACCCCCCAATTCAGTTGCCTATTCAGTAGCCCATTCAGTAGGTCACATGAGGTGACATCAATTTTGGCAGCCCCTGTAAGTGCAAACTGAGTAATATATCTGTGAAGCATATTTTTTGATCTGTTTGTATTTCCAAATGATCCTGGGAAGGTTTCTGCCAGCTTCTTATGAAATTTGTCAAAGTTAGGTACTTTTACACAATCCCAGTGCTGGAAAAAATTTCTTGTTTCAATTGTCATCCATTCAAAACATTTTGTGAGCTTGACTTTATCTGATTTTGCTCCTATAGTATTGAACATATTTTTGACAAATTCTAGGTGGATGAGCTATATTCAATATCCCTGCAGTCTTCGACCATTTTGGGAAACTCTCATTGCTCAGTTCCTTAAGTTCATTAGTTATATATGGCCGTAACTGTATATTTGGCAAATATGATACATAATTTTCTTCACCTGTTTGTACCCTGAGTGTTTTACCCTCAAGAAAGGAGTGTAAAGCAATGGGGAGAGTGCTGAAAGCTTTTATTGCACTCGGAAACTTCCTACAAGTGAACAAAATTAGTTGACTTGAAATTTCAAAGTCCGCTACCTTATTTGAACTTAAATTGTTGAATGTATGATGATATCATTTATTATCTCAGTCATATGATGCTATCAGTCATTGCTGAGGTAGACTTACTCAGCCTCAGTAGTATCTTAGTAAGTAGCTTTATGGATGACATCATAGGTCATGCACATAGAACATACTAGAAAGATACTACCTTATATGTAATGAATACAGTACTACAGTATATAGAGACTCCAGTAGTACTGCTAATGACAATGACTTCTACTAGTCTTCTACCTCTCTCTATCTGCTCTACAACCACTTGGTGAGTGCTAGTCACTGCACCTCCTAGCTTATATGCTGCGCAACATAAATATTATTTACAAATTTGAAATACATTAATATGGACTTGTAATGTATGAAACATATCTTTAGTTGTGTGTAATAGGCTCCAGGCTATCTCCAAATACATTTACAGTTGCTGCTCATGCTAATTGCTGGCCAATTACACATTGTTGTTGAGACAAAATCCACAGCTTATGTACAGTTTCATGATTACTGCCATGCCAATGAAGCCTCATATGACTGAAATTAAACATTTACAGTCAGTTCTGGTGTTTTATATGGGGTCACAGACTGGCAAATATGTAAAAATGAGGGACTGAAGGTTCCATTTGTGTTACAGCCATGCCTACCGAATTACCGACCAAGCCCTCAGACCCTATTCTATATCTAATCAAACCGGTTACCAACTCGGCAACTCCGGCCACCGTATCGGCTCGGCTAGTCCGGCCATCACATCGGCTTGGCAACTCCGGCCATTGCATCGGTTCGGTTACTCCGGACTTTTGACCACTTCACCAATATTGGTCAATCTACACCATTTCCAGTACTCCGGCCACTCGGCCGAGGTTTCCGGTGTATTATGACCGATTATCTCGGCATATCTCGGTCGATCATCTCGGCATAACCTCGGTATAACTCCAGTCCAGTCTCGGGAACTATTCCCACACTATTGTTTTATGCCTGTTATTGTTTTATTGTCTTTCGCTTCACTATTGTCTTTTGGTACTGAATTACTTTATTGTTTTACTTACCGAGGGACCGGTCCGGCCCCGGAACATCGGCCCCATTGGCAGTATTTAAGTAGTACATACTTGTATAGTAACCTTAGCTCCAAAATCAACTTAGTCTGGCCTTGTACTCATTCCGAGTCCTTCCTTGACCAATTGACCGAGATTCCGGTTACTAAGCCGACTCAGCCACGTGATCTCGGTCGAACCTCGGCTACGCCTTCGGTTCTACTGTCTTAACTTAGCTTAGACTTTGCCTTACTATATTCCTCTCGGGACACCTTACGGCGTGTCAAGGGTGTTGCCAATAGCTTCACCGAGTCCCATCACTCGCAAGGTCCAACCCGGAATCTTTCCGGACCATTTCTGTCCGATATCTCGGCCGCTTCACTCCGGGTTGCACAGACTTAACAATTTGTCCACTGGCAGTAGTGAGCTGCGCCCATATGCTTGAAGAGGGTCCAGGAGTGTCTGTAGCACATTGCATAGCTTTTAATGGTCATCTACAATGTTATTTATGGCTTAAGGTAGAATAAGGTAGAATAAGGTAATAAGGTAGAATAAGTTAACTTATGGAACTTAAAGGTACTTTATGTTAACTTGGTAAGGCTAAGGTAGCAATAAGGTAGTGGAGTTTAAAAATCCAAGGTAATTTGGTAGCCACCATCTCCAAAGGTCTCCAGAGGACCTGTAGCTTTTGAAGCAGAGTAATAATTCCAGAGATCTCCAGAGGACAATATAAACCTTCAGAGACCTTCAGAGACTCCAGAGAGCTATTCAATCAAGTTTCCATGTTGTGTAATCATGCATTAATAATAGAATTTTATAATCATCATTTTTATATACTGTGACAGTAGGTGCACTGTAGCAGTTAGTATTGCATAGTAGTAAGTGGCAAGTACTCAATGAGTCTTCTGCTTTCTCCCTCTCAATGTTTTCATAGTAGTACTCTTCTTGATTTCTGCCTCTAAATTTCCTGCTTTCTGCCTCCATCTTCAGTACCCTTCCACATTTCTGGCAATCATCTCTAAAAAGAAAAATTATATGAAAATGAAACTTATGGTGAAAGGATAGAACATTGCAACAATGGGAGAAGGAAAAAAATACAAGTTTGTTGAAAGTTGAAAGCCCATGCATCTTATATAACCAATATATAACTTCCTGATAGTTTATAGCATTGTCAGACAGTTGTTGACAATGGACAATTAGTGAACATGATGCCTTAGGCATTATAGCCCTTCAGTGTCCACAGATACAAACACTCCTGGGATTGCTACTAGCTTCCAATCCCGCCGTTGTCGTCAGACCAGCAATCCCAAGGAACCTCAAACTAAGCAAATGTCTCTAGTTCCACTCTATTGGCAACAATGTATGTGATATTGAGGGATGTATTTTTTAGAAACCAAAACCTATGCTCATCTCCAAACTCTTCACTTCACCTACTTAACAATCTCAGATAGGGATTCTCTACACTACTGGGCAATATATATTTGTTAGGAAGCGTCGCGCTTCCTAACGAGTCCATACATGTCCGATTGGACCAACGGCTGATGGACTGGAATCCGACGGCAATAGCCTGCCGGTTTGTGACAAACGCCTGGATCTTCATGTTGATTCCAAGCTCCCGTCATTTCTCCTTCGTTTCCCGAGGTGTATGGCCATTCGCCCTCCCTCCTTTCTTCCGGAGACCCTGGTAACAAATTACCACCGTATTCCTACTGACAAATCGACTCTTCCAATTGTTGAAGCAGACATATGATCAACAAATGGTGAGATGCAATACTCACCTGGATATGGAGCCTGTAGACTGGTCTTGGGGACTAGTTGGAGAGGATAGAGTTCTTGTATAGACAAGTAGTAGTACAACTGAGTGTGCTAAAGAGTACAGTAAGTAACTACAGTATTTATACTAAATACGACCACAACTATACAGTAACATAGTAGGGTGGCTTAGGGCATAGGGTACAATCATAATGGTTCAACAGCATGTAAGTAGGATGTAAGATCGAGTATTTACGACTACAGCTGACTGGTAATGTATTGAACAGTTTATATGCTTCATAAGCATATGTATCATATTTATAGAACTAGCGAATAGCATAATTACAGTGTCTAGTATGCTGAGTGAGCAAATACAAAGACAGTGCTGTTGCCTTATGTAGCGCAGCTACAAAGGTGTTTTAAGGAGTATTAATGAGGACAATAGACTCATGTCGAGTCGATTGATGACATCACTATTGTAAGTGTCAGATCCTTTCAACACCAATAATTCTCTGAATTCCCCAATGTTCTAAATGTTACAAGCCCGGTCTTGACATAATTCCCATATCCATAGTTCGGACGGTTCTCAATGCAGACACGGCCGACAACAATACCCTATTCGTATAAATTGCCACCAACGTTGACGCATGCAGCCTGTTCCATTACAACCAATCGATTATTTAAACAACCCCCAGGTCCTCATCTTCCTGCTCGACTATTATCCTAGTTGACTCATAAAACCGTACTCGGAGTCACGACATTGATACATGGAGTCCATAACCTTCTATTACGACTTCTACTATTTTTCCATCAGACAACACTACAATAAAACTCTCATTTTCACTTACAATGCTCATGCATATTACAACTACCTATCACTCTTTACTTTACCATTCATTTTTACATACTAATTCCGGCAAGTATGATGCGTCAATCCTCCTAGATAATGTTTTGTATTTTCCTTTTTTGAGAGATGACTCGCGCAGTACTGTGCGAGCTGCAACCCAGTTGAATACGCAAGTCGCGCAGTTTGTTCTACTGCATGACTATGCATACGCAGGTCAACAAGACCATTATAGTTATATTAATTACTGTTTGACGACCTATATAAGCTGGGGACCTTGCCTGTAAGGTCCCCAGATCAGTTATTTTGCAATTACAGCAGTTTTCTTCTCTCTCTTGCTCTCTCAGTCTCTCTCTCTTTCTTTTCTCTACAATCCCCCTATCAACCCAACATTGAATCATCAACTTCTGTTTGCACCAAACATAAGCTTTAATATAAGCTTTGATCTATAGTTGAGCCCACCTGCTCCTATACACTTTAAACACATGTTTGCGGTCTACATACACATATCTGCCCAGCGGTTTTCCATTAGTGCTTGTTCCTAATCCAATCAAACACATTCCAAACATCAGCAAAAATGGTCTGGGCCTGGGATAGCCTATAGGTTAGACTAATATGACCTGGGCAACCTGGGCAACCTGGGTGACTTAGGCCACCTAGGAATATGCCCAAATCCTAATATCACTTGAGGGTGACTTAGGCTACCTAGGAATATGCCCAAATCCTGATATCACCAGAGGGAGTCTCCTTGCAGCCTGAACACAACCTGAGCACCACCTAAGTGCAACCTGAACACAACCTGAGTACAACCTGAGGGAACCTGGGGCAGCCTGGAGAAGCCTGAGGAAGCCTGAGGAAGCCTGGGACAGCCTGAGATTTATCTAGAACTAGGATTACAAGCTAAATAGCTTCAATAAATTAGTACATTGAATTATAATGTGTATAAATATCATTAAAAGAACAGTAGACACCCCAATTATTGGAATTTATCAACATATAATTGCGTAAAATAAGCGCCCAAATAAGCGCCACACTGCGTGGGCGCCTGTAGACTGCACACAATTAAAAGTCTGTTGATGGGGTCAAATCAGATTCATCATGAAGTAACAGTTAACTTGATAAATATGTTAGTCTACTTGAACTTGAGTTAAAAATACTTAAGTGAGGTGTTCTGAGTCATAAGTTAAGGCCAGTAAAACATTAATGAGTCTCGAAAAATAAGTTCACTTTGAAATAAGTCAAAAATCCATGAGTTTAATAAGATAATAAGGTTTAAGTGATATAAATGTGGAAATTGAACAAAAAGATACAGCTGAATAATAAAGTATGAGAATTATTTTTTGGGTTGTATAACTCAGCAGAAGTATCCCTAGGTTACCTCAAGTTGCCTCAGGCTTCCCAGGCTTCCCAGGCTTCCTCAGGCTTCCTCAGGCTCCCTCAAGTTTCCTCAGGTTCCCTCAGGTTCCCTCAGGATTCCTTCAAGCCCAGGAATAAGGGGGTAGACTTATGAAACCCTGGGAGACCTAGGTGTCCTGGGTGTCCTGGGTGTCCTGGGTGTCCTAGGAGACCTAGGTAGTCCTTAGGTATCCTCAGGTCATCCAAGGCCCAGACCATTTTTGCTGATGAACCAGTATTGAAAATGGTCCAACAATTCCGTTTCTCACTTTTCAAGAAGCAAATGCGACACACTCTAACAATATTACACATTGACTGCCAAGTTTGGTCAGAAATAGATCATCTTGGACTAATAGCAAAACACTTACCAAGTAGCTACTTATTGGTCAGGCACCTATAGGGATGAAATTAATCCAGTTGCCCTTTTCCTCAATGTACTTATCCTTCCTCATTGTTTGTACAGCCAGATGTAATGCTGTTGCAGAATCTTTACTGTTGTCACTGAACATCTCCTTTTAAAATTCCTTTGCTAGAAGTGGTGACCCGCAATGTTGAGTACTTCCGCATGCTATTTGTACATGTTGTGCACAGCCACATTCGCGCTTTGTCGCGTTGTCGCATCCTTCGCGTCAGTTTACAGTAGGAGCTTAATGAACATTAGTGCAGAGTATGTAGATTGACACTCTGTACTGTATATACAAACAAATGAATTGTTTATCACTCCAACTTCCATGTCTTCCTCCACATCACTCTCCATAGCATCTGGAGCAACACTTTTACACATACTTTTGCAAGCAAAGAATTAGCTTTTTTGGTCCTCCAAGTAGTTTAAAATTTGTCGGAGCATTCTTTAAAGGGCTCTGACCAGGGTTTCTTCAAAGTAGAATTATTGATTTCAGCTATTTACAGTGACTTTTTCTGGGCATTTCCATCAAAAATAATAAGTTTACAATTCCATCTTGAAGAATCCCTAGTCCCGTTCAAACGAATGGCAGTCTCCTCAAAAAAATTTTCATTTGAGTTGGTAGTTGAAGCATAATGTTGCCGGAGGTCGCGCAGACGCCTGATTGCAGGTTTCGGTAGGGGTCCAAAAGCGGAATGCTTTGTGGGAACTTATTTTCCTTGCAGCGATTGCAGGTCACCACTAGAAGATATCCATGCTTGTTATTCATTGCAAAAAGACTGGCAACAACACTGCGGAAGCCGCATAAGTGTAAGGATGTTGCCAAGTTCATTCTTTCATCTGGCATGTGAATACATCAGCAGAACCTGGGTGAATGCTACAGCAACTATAGCAATCCATAGCAGCCATAGCACTGTACAGTGCTGTGGAATGCTATGAGGTCCTATGAGGTCCTGTAAGATGCTGTAGGTTGACCATTGCTTGACCATTCTGACACCTGTCATTTCCAGCTGATGGATACAGTAATGGGGACCTTGGACACTATTTAATCAATGGTTTTGACAAGTTCAACATCTTTTCCTGCCCCCACTAAGCTCAACTTGACTCAGACTGTAAGTTCTGCTCTCTGCAATTTTTGACTCAGAGGCTCTAATTATATGTCTGATGACATCTTTTAGTGTCATCCAATGACATGGTAGGAGTCACAGTTAATTAGCCTTGTATACAATTTTACGCCACTTGTGGACCTGGTGAATGAGTTGAGTATGTATGTTGTAGTATTAGTAGTGTTTGGAATCACCAATAAAATGGTTTTATAAATATTTCGCTAGTTTTTTTTATTGCGCTTTTCAATAATAATGCCATTTCGGAAAAAAAAAAAAAAGTTTGATTGATTCATAAGGTTGTGAGTGATGTCATGCTGGCATGACAGGCCAATGGCTTGCGAGCACTGCCCACCATCTTGGGCGGCTATCCCCGCCCCTATGCGCCCACTGACCAAAAAAATTAAACAGTGCAAGCACATCCCAAAAATCATGAAAAAATTGTGAAAAATGTTCAAAATATTCTTGGGGTGGTCGGGAGCTCGGTCCCGCACGTTCTTGCATGGGCGCTTGGATGACGGGAAGAGTACCAAGAGTGTCACATGCTCTGAAATGAAACTTTTTTTTTTTTCCGAAATGGCATTATTATTGAAAAGCGCAATAAAAAAAAATCCTGTTTATTTGTCTCTGCGCAGTAGTGTATGGTAGCAAACATCTGTCTAAATAGGTATGGCTAATAAATGTGTGTTCTGTGAACATTGGTATCTGTACTTTGGGCATCAGGCATCAACAGATGGATCCCATAGGGTTCCACGACAAGAGCACCCAAGGGTGTTCTTGTCTAGCCCAAAGGCTTGATTAAACATTGGTCATATAGGTATTGTCTATGCGGCAGAGTGGTAGAGTATGGTTGTAAAGTAGGGGTTGTGGGAGAGCTGATTGAGAGAGATGAAATAGAGAAAGGAGAAAACATATCCTCAATGGCTCACTAGCTCTCCTTGTTATCCTTCCATGGCGGCAACTCCCCAACAATGTGGTTGAATCTGTGTGTGTCATTGACAAATCAGAACAGGTACTTGAGTGTGCCTGGTGCAGTCAACAGTGATGATACGTTCCAATTCTTTGCGGCCATCTTCCATCTCATCCTGCTTCTCAATGCGCAATGTGCGGGGCATTCCATCAAGTAGTGGAAGACTGTCTCTGGGACATCACACTTGCAACAGGGGCAGAAGGGTAACTTGACTTTCCCAATGCAATGAAAGTGTTTTTGAGTGGAATATGGCCTGTCTGGAGCTGTGTCAAGATGCTCAGCAGCTTCCTTCACATGAGAGTTTCCAGTAGGCCCAGCTAGCTGTGGTGGCATTCAATGGGTCAATGAGTTTGAATTTGCATGGCATGGTGACTTTTTCCAGGCGCGATTGTGCTGTATCTCCAGGGATTTTCGGAACATTCTGATTATGGATGTGCAGCTTTTTGGGAGTGGTTTGTGGAGTTGGGCGGGGAGGAATCTCTTTCTGCTTGATCAACCTACTGCTGTTTTCTTTGCTTCCTCATCTGCTCGTTTGTTGCCTTCTATATTGGCATGTCCTGGGACCCATGAGATGAGAACTTTTGCATTAGGATGGATTGTTTGTAGTTGGATGAGCAGGGAGTGGAAGAAGTTGAGGAGATAGTGGGAAGGCCTGCTGGAGTCGCTGTCTGTTGCAGTAATAGCGGCTGTGTTATCAATCCAGATAGAGAGCTTCTCAAGTGTCAGCCATTGGCAAGCAAGATGGAGTGCCAAAATCAGTCCCACGTATTTGCCTTCGTAAACCTCATGGTTGTCACCAGACCCAAGTCAAAACCTTATTGCATCTTCTTCTGCCCCATCCACGTACAGCACTGCCGCTGCCCCAACGCCCCCCCTTATAACTCAACCCGTCTGCAAATACTACTGTGTCTGCGTTGTCCTCCTCTACCATCTTTGCTACCTTGTCTCTGTTGTCACAGACCCTGATCTCCAGTCCTGGGTCCCAGCTTGATTGGAACCTTACTGTGGATCTTGTTTTGATGGATGCTGGTTTCAACTCATAGGTGCCCATTAGGTCATATAGTGATGAAAAGTGTCTGGTTTGGTGGGGGTTTTGGGCTGCTTTTGCAATATGGGAGGCGAGTGGGTGAGTGTCCGGTAATGTGGTCAAATGTGTAGCTGCTTGCTGACGTTGGCATTCTATCTCTAGTGGCATTGGGAGAAGGGCTGAGTGTATATTGAGGATGTCAGTTGCCATTGTGGACATTGCGCCCATTATCAATATAGCTGCTTGCCATTGTATTGTTGTAAGGTGGCGCATTATTGTGCTGGTTTTGGCTCGCTATCCATGCTGTGGGCAGATAGCGATAGCAAATAGCGCCGGTATTATATAATATCCGAATAAGGTGGGACGCACATGGCAAGTGCATGTGGCATCCGGATAGTTGGTCCGGCCAACGTACTTCGAGTCTGTACTTTAGTCAATAGTAGTATAATGTTGCAAATAGTTCTGCTCACTGTACAACCTCGGTGTGGACCGTTCACAGAGTTAACACCAGCAGCACGCAAACATCTTGGAATTTAGTGTATTTGAATACCTGATAACTACTTTAAATAAATATTCTCATTCATTCCTTGCATAAATGAAAATTAAAATTAAGGGACACTACAAGTGAGTAGTAGAAACATAGAAATATTACTTAAACATGGTTCTCTTAGGCTTTCTATAGCTGCCCAGAACATGAAAATTGAAGCAAAACTCATTGAACAGTCCATGCCCTCTTTTCTAGTACCTGCATAAGTGAGAAATAAAATTGATTAACAATGAAGTGAGTAGTGCAGATGTAAGGATATCCTGTGGAAGAGATATTTTGAGGCTATCTATAGCTGCCAGGAACATAAAATGTGAGGCAAAACTCACTTTATAAGTCATGCCTACAAGTCTTGGTACCTTGCAAGGGCAAGAATTGAGATTATGGGATCCCAGTTTTCATCCTTGCTAGTTGCCGGAACTGTGTAATCCAGGCTTGCCCTTGCTTTATGATCAGTGCCTGATGCTCCTTCCAGCGCAGTGCTTTGTCCATGAGCACCCCCAGAAACCTTGTATGCCCTTCTGACTTCACTAGTGTTCCCTCTATCTCTATGCCCGGTCCCCCTATGAGCTGTGTTTTGGTTTTTCCCCTTTCTATTCCTTTCCTTTGGCTGTTACCGTTTTCATCTCCCTTGTTAGCTTCTGTTCTTTGTTCCCTTCTCCTGCTGAAGTCAATTCATTTGAATTTGTCTACACCAAATTTGCAGTTGTGAGTTTCTGCCCATTCTAATACTCCTTTGTCTCTTCTCATCACATCCTCTAGGTTTCCGTGCAGCTCTCCTATGTCCTTCCCCCAGGTCATTGCTGCCATGTCATCCATAAAACCAAACCCCTGCTCCCTCATTGCCTTCTGGAAGACCCTCAGGAGGCCTCCTGCATACAGGATGTACCCAATGGCTGCCATTGGATCTCCCTGGTCCTCTCCTCCCTCCACATTGATGGCCTCTGATATGAAATTGTCAAAAACAATCCAAGTTGCATGGTGCGCGTATCATCTTTGCATCCACTTGATAATCTCAATGGGAACCCCGATGAGACGCAGCTTGTGGTACAGCATCTTGAGGTCAACACTTGGGAATGCACCTCTCACATCCATGAACAGAATGGATACTATATATCCTTCCCGCCAGAGTTCTTTGATGCGGCTGACCATCAGGTGGATGGAATCTGTAGTCTTTCATCCTGGTTGCGCTCTGAACTGCATCTCTGGTAGCAGGAGCAGGATCTCCACCATCTTTGTGAATTTTTCTGACATTGTGCTATTTGTTACCTGTCCATGTCTGCTACTTGTGACGATGTTCCTCCAGGATCCTGGTACATGGTAGTCAGCTTTCCCAGGTTTCCTCAGGATGATTCTCTCTGTGAGGGCCCAGTTGTCTGGATATACCTTCTGTGATAACATTGCATGGTATATTGGTCCCAGGTGTGGCACGAGGAGGTGTGATGTTGCCTTGAGTAAGTTGTTTGGCATGGTGCCCAGTTGGGTTGCTTTGCCATTTTTTGTGCGTTGGATGGTGCTCATGAACTGTAAATTTGTTGCTGGTGTGAAGGTCCATGCTGCTGGTGGGTATACTACATCTGCTGGCACCTTTGACACTGGTGGTGGTGGTGGAAAGAATGCTTTCTGGAAGACCTCCAGTTTTCCCTTGTTAGTGTTTATGACCTGTTCCACCCTGCCTGGGCCCCGCACTATCAGATCTGGTATCCTTGACCTTCCTTCATCTGTAGGTTCCGCCTCCACCATCTTCCCAATATTCCACATTGTGCTGGAATCTGCAGTTGCCAGGTATTTAATCCACTTCTCTGCCTTGGCTGTTTTGATTTCTGCTGTGAACACTTGCCTCATCCTTCGGATTTCCTCATGGACTGGGTGGCTTGGTTCTGCTCTCTTTCTGTACAACCTCTTTGACAGGTTGCCCTTTGCCGCCTTCATCTTTGACAGCTCCTTGTTCTACCATCTTTGCTGTTTTGGGCTTAACTTTGTCAGGGTGACCTTCTCCTTGACCACCTCATCCACTACCCAGTCCACATTCCCCAGTGCCTCCCAGAATTCCTTCATGCTCTCTATCTCCCTTGGCTCCCCCAGCTCTTCTAGTTGTTCCTCCAGCCTTTCACAGAACTTCTCCCAGTCCACTGTCTTCCAGTTCCTCCTTTCTCTTGCATCCGCAAATCAGGCCGCACATTGATTTCAGTTACTATTGGGAAGTGGTTGGTCTTGATGGGTTTCCACTCAGGGGCTGTGTTACATCAGGTAATGTGCTCCTGGATGTCATCTGTACAGAAGACATTGTTGACTCATGTGTAGTTGCCAGTGGAGAAGGATTTCAGTGTTGGGACATAGGCTGGCAGGGCCATGGAGAGTCCGTGGTCACTGAGCAAATCCAGAAGTTGTTGGGCTGCTTTGAGATTATGTGCTGTGAAAAGGTGGTGGTTGCAAGGCTCATCCCACATTGGGTGGTGTCTGTTGAAGTCTCCGAGCCAGATGATGTGGAGTGGTGCCTTTGGTATGTTCGCTACCCATCCATGCATGTGTTGCCTCTAATGCGTTGTCATTTTTGCCATTATTGTAGATATTGAAGATTCACAATGTTCCAAATTCTCCTGTTACCTGCACTGCCGCAACATCTGCACTGTCCACTTGGATCTGTGTCCAGCTACCAGTGGCAAGTCTCATGTCTATCAGTAGGAGGGATCTGGATGGAGTATTGGAAAATTTGTTGTGGTGTCCAACTGGGTATATCACTCACAGATGTGGGATGGCCCTCATCTGCCCCAAGAAGTCAATGTAGGGTTCCTGAACCGCTATTATCTCGGCTCGGTCATCACTTCATAAGAAGTCATGCATGCAATCATCGGATTTGTTGGTGTTCATCTGTATGATAGTAAGTCTGTCATCTCAGTTGTGTGCAGCATTTGTTGTACTGATCATTGGGTGTCTTGGTTGTTATCCTGTCTATCCCCCTGCTGCGGCTGGCTTCCATTAGGACAGGGCCTGCTGTGGGAGCTATATCCAAAGTGCTCCAGGGTCTGCTGTCTTGGTCCCGGTCACCCTTGGCCTACTTGTTGTGATAGTTGTACTTCTCTTCCTCCTCCTGGCTTTCCTCCAGCAAGTCTTCCTCTCCCTCCACCTCTCTGGACCATCTTCCACCCCTGGTTGTACTGCTTCCTTACATCCACTCTCCACCCCTGGTCGAAGTCCTCCTGTGTATTCTCATTGTCCCAGATCCATGTCTCTGGGTTGTCTGTTACAAAGAAACGGTAGTTGCATGCTGGGTCAAGTTGGGCTTGGTCCCATATTTTCCAAAGGAGAGATGGGCAGTTTTGGTCAGCTGCAACATGACCGGCATTCCTGCAGACTGCACAGTAGAAATCTTTGCTTGTGGCTATGCAGGTCTGTGTTGGGTGGTTCTCCTTGCACCTCCCACATACATCCATCCCTGATTTGCACTCCCTTGTGATATGGCCATACTGTTGGCACTTCATACATCTCTGAGGGTCCTTGGTGTCACGGCGTATGTCCACCATTTTCCCTGCAATAACGAGCCCCTGTGATGGCCTCATTTGCAACTTCGTGTGTTTGAAATGCAAGAATTAGGTGGCCAAAGCTCTGGCCAGGCTTTCGGTGCTCTGGCTTTTTGACCCATCAAGCGCTGACAATCAAGCCTTCCTGCAAGTTGCTGTCCTGGAGAATGTGTTTGAGGGATTTGGCCATGTCAATGATTGCTCTGAGAGGCACAAACTCTGCAACCACCTCATGGTAATTTGGACGTGCTGTTGCCATTGCTCCTCATCCCTCACAGAACTTCTTAATGTGGTTCTCTTCCTTCATCCATTCCATCTCCTTAATACTCCTCATCATGCAGAATGCCCCATTCCCTTGCATCTTTGTCACTGCCACCACTTTGGCCCAGTCCTCTCCTACATCTTTGTTATCTAGTACCTTTGCCAGAGCTTGGTTGGCTTTTAGTGTCAGTTCTGTCTTGGATAGGCTCCAGTTGGTGGGGGAGTCGGATCGGATCACAAACTGTCTATCCATAGCCACTCCTGCCTGGATGGCTGCATTGTGTCTTGGTCATTGTAGTTGTCCTGCTAAAGCTTTTGCTCCTGTGGCCTGAGCGACTCAGGCACAGGACTGTGTCTGGGGGATCTCGCCATCTTCTACTGTGAGTGGTGCTTCTCCTTCTCTCTTCTCTGTTTCCTCTGCCACCTTCTCCATACGGTCTGCCACTTTCTCGAATGCCTCCATTGCTGTTTTCATTTTGTTTGTGCTCCCAGTTGCCCATATCTCTACTTTTGACATCTGGTTGTCGACCAACACCAACTTCTCATCAACCGCCTTCAGAACTGCTGCTACCAGCTCCTCCCTCAGTCCATCCTCTCTGCTTTTCCAGACCTGGCCCTGCATGAGTTTGGCCATGATTTCTATCTCCTCCCATGCCTTCTTGCGTACTAAGAGCGGTGGTGCCGGAGTCATGCTCAGCTGTTCAGCTGCCATTCGGAGCATCTGAGCCAGGAAAACAGTGAAGTAGTTTTCATTCTCTTTCATGAGTTTTCTGCTGCTTGCTCTGTTTTCTAGTTTGATGGTGTCTCCATTGGGGTCTTTTGTCTGTGAACATGTTGTTGCTTGGGATCCATTGGGGTAGTCTGTCATGAATGACTGTCTATTGGTTCCTCCAGTGGTTTTTGTGTTCATATGTGTGTTGTAGTTTATAGTTCTGAGTTTTAGTTTGCAGGAAAGGTATTTACTCCTCTCATTGTAATACTATCAACTTCTGTCCTGGGCTTTTTGAAAATAAGCTGTGGGAATAAAAGACAATGATGGTAATACTAGATCAAGAAGCTCTGGCATATTTTGCTAGTATTTTGCTCTCGCAAGCCATGGAAACAATTCAAAAGAATAATATATTTGGTATTGAATCAATATTGAATAGAACCCTGATGGCAGCGTTCCTGCGAAGTTCACAGTGATCCACAGCAATCCTTAGCATCCCACAGTTCTGTACAGAGGGGTACCTTGCTATGGGTCCTATAAGCACTGTGTGCTCTGTACAGAACACCCAGGTTTTGCTGATGTAGTGTCCCTAGTCCACTGAGCAAAGTAAAGTTCATGAAAATCATGCAAGCATTTCACCTAAAGTTGAGATGAAGGTCATGAAAAGAAGTCATAAAATTCATATATCCAATTGTGAAATTCACATAGCAAGGTTATGAATATAACATGATGAATTTCCTACTCAAAATGTCAGGTTTCAATATGATTTTTCACTGTGTTAAAGGACATGAATTAGGTCCAACATTTTTTGCCCAGCAAATGTAACACTAATCCAACCTGAATTTTACTATAAGTTTATGTGAAATAAGTTACAAAGCAGGCAAAAATGATATATACATTAGTACTAGTAACATTGGTTATAATACTGTAGTATGTTACAATGGTAGAAATATATTATGGACAGTAAGTAGTATTATAGTATAATAAGTGTATAGTTGCTAACTAATACTTTAGTGTACAATAGCAGTAAGTCCACCGCTGCCTGTGCTGCATGCACACAAGCTTTATCTTAACAAGTATACATCTGGTACTGACTTGCAGTATTTTGATTGTAGACAGTTCACAAGCGCCCGTCCGCAGTTCAGCACTTCTTACATGGAGCCAGTGATGTCATCACTTCCCGCCTGCCCTTAATGTCATTTTCACTTCCAAGAAGAATTCACTCAAATTTTCAAGCATTATGTGAAACTTGCATTCACAATGAAAGCATGTGAAACTTGATTTTCATTGGAGCACTGGATGACTTTCATGGACTTTACTTTGCTCAGTGGTCACAGTGTGACATGCAGACAAAAAGGCAGAGTCAGAATTTGTTTTTGCCACAGAAGTCATTATCTCACATAGCATCAACTCCTCATCACTAGAGAGAATTAATGCCAAATCAAATGGATTGTGAAGCTCATGACTTGCATCAGGAAGGGTACCATGGCATGCAAAATGCACAGAAGAATGGTTCTGCAACTTGCGGAGCACATTTGTCTTGGTTGCATCCGTGTTTCTCAAAACCGTAACATTGAGTTTAATCTGACTGAGATCAAGTTCTTGAATACTGTCCAGTTCTTCTTTGACACTGGGGAGAGAACTCGCTTTGGTGTATTTCTCTACTCCAACTGCAAGAAGGGATGGTAATTCTGTTGCATTATCCTTAGCCTTCTGATGCCAAGCATCTATCAAGGCTGAAAGGTTGGTTGTGTAGGATGAAATATATTCCTGCACCACGGCATGGCACAGGAGAAATGTGGACTTTCCAGGGAGCATCCACCATATCCTTGAATGTTTAGGAACCCTAAGATCTGCCAATTCAGAAGATATCAATGAGAACACTCCGTGAGGTGCATTAAAAATATTTAAAAGAGACTCGGTGTTCCGGAGAGATCCTATGTTCACCGGGCATGTTGCACGTGAGTCATGCTGTGGCAAATGTAGGATCTCTCCAATCCCTTGAAATACTTTGGAAAAGTTGGTCATATTATTCAGATGAACTCCATCCAGAGTGATATGCTCTGGACTACCCTGCCCACTATGGAGGATGAGCACATTGTTGCGGAAGGTGCTAGTGTTTACAATGATCATGGGACCTTCTGCATTGGCCTTGCGGAGCTCACTGAACAGTTTAGGTTTGAGAAAATTTCGCCACTTTTCAGAGTCTTTTTTGCCTCAAATTTTCACAAGCAAATCATCAGACTGGTCCAACAACTTTCTCTCTGATAACGCACTTGCTTCTTAATATGAGCAATGCGACTCAATTTAGCTTGCTCTTGAGAACCTTCTGGATCTGTCGGGGACCAGTCGCTGGCCTTCAATTTCAAAGAGCTTGCCTCAAGGCACTCACTAATTTGGCAGAACTCATCCAGCAATGAATCTGCTTTGCGCTGTTGCTCATCAGAACATGGGAGTCTGAGGATTTGCAAATTTGTGACAATTAAGTCCTGGCCATACTCCAACAACTCCACTGCTTTGTCGAGCTTTCCAGCTTGAATAGCACAAGCTGCAGCATCAGAAGCAATTGAATCTGGAAGAGACGCAAGGCATGTGTGCTGGTTTGTAACATCCTGGATGTTGATCAAGAAGCGATTGAGCAATTGAAAGAAGATTCTGTAGGCTTCTATGGCACTCATATACCAATACTTTGGAGCACTCAACCACTCATGAGGGAATGGTATCATCCCCGGCATGCTCTCCCACTCTTTGGCAGCATTCATACAATCATGTAGAAGTGCAGCCTTAATATTAGCTGCATTCCTATATAGCTCCATGGCCTTCCTTGGTGCTGACACACTGCAAGCTCAGCATCTTATCTTATGGAATTAGTGCTGAAATTATCGAAATAAAAGAGTTTCTTTTTCAGCAATGATTGCGCCTGAAAAAGGATATCTTTTGTGTGTGAAACATATGGTGAGAAAGATCTACTATTTCATAATAAATTTTATTTGAAACAGGTGGCAATTATTTTTGGTGAAAAAGAATGATAATCGCGGCCAGGATTTAGCTGCTTTTTCATAGGAGAAATATTCTGGGAAAAAATTTCTTTCCCACCGGAAATTACTCATGTGATTAGTGTCCTTTTTCATAAGGGAAATATTCTGGGAAAAAGTTTCTTTCGCACCAGAAGTTACTCATGTAATTAACTTCCTTTTTCGGGAGAGAAAGATTCTGGGAAAAAGTCTCTTTCACCCCGGAAATTACTCATGTGATTAGTGTCCTTTTTTGGGAGGGAAAGATTCCAACATCTTCCTTCTTTCCCTTAAATTTTTTGAGTTGATAAACCTAATGGGGACTGCCCGCCTGCTGAGTGGGAGGTGCGCGGGCTGACAAATTAGGTGCCTCCATCTTATGTTTGTGTTTCTGCAACTTCCTTTCTAAACTTACTTATTCATCCAACAGGTACAGTATCATCCACCTGGCATTTTCCTATATTACAATGTTGTGATGCCAGACAAGTTTTTGGCCTGTCTACATTGGAACCGCCCCGCTTTCAGGTCAAACTGGTCTAAGATAGCTCTCAGTATCTGAAGTGTTGGAGCTATTGCATAACGCGCCTAGAACTGTCAATCCACCGTAGGATCTACCACAGATAATGATCTGTTTCAGGTTGATGAGGGAGTGAGGAGGACTGGAAAGCAACTGTGAAGCGGTGATACAGTCCTCAATGTCAACTACGCCCCATCCGTGATGGAGACAGTTCATGTAGTCTTTTCCGTAACCGTAGCTGCCTCCATAGTTGACATCGAGCCTAGCAGGATATTAGTTGTGATTTGGGCAGAGAGAGATGGACCATACCACGCAAAACCTTGAGAAGTCCAGTACTGAAATGCCCAATTCAAACCTGGATATGCCATCCCTACAACCAGCATGAACATTTTTTCTGCCGAGGTAGAAGGAAAATGTACCTGTAGGTCCTCCATGCACATTCACAACACAAGGTGGCTTTTCACCATCAATGCTCGAGCCCACATGCTGGGTTATGAGGAGGATAGAAAATGACGTGTAAAGAGTCATCACAAGGAATGGTAACAAGATTAGGATCAAAAGGACTTGGGGATGCAGTCGATGCAACAATGGAAGTGAAAGAAGATGCATCTGTCTTTGCAGAACCAAGAATGATCCTCTCGGACTTGTCAGCTTTTATACCCAGGAAAACAAACTGGCCCTTGGACTTTGAAATAGTATGCATAGATTCCATGACAACATATGGGCTCTCGAGCTCCTTCCTATCCCCCATTTCAATATCCACTTGATATAACACTGCCCGGCCATCCCTGAAAGCTTTGAACATGGCAAAGTTACCCTCTTCATCAATAATCGCCAGAGGGAAGAAAGAGAGCTTCCACATAGCAGGGGCAAACTCTTCCTTGAGCAGAGAAGAGAATATCGGTGAAGTTTTCTTGGTAAAAATGTCATACTTCTAAAGGTTGATAAAGCCGGAGATGTCACTCAACCAACATAGTGTGTTCTTGTTTGCACAGACAGGGTAGCCGTTCAAACCATCTTTAAAGACTTTAAAGATTGTGGTAACATTTGAGAGCAAAAGTGTATCAGAGATATCAGCCACAGTGATTTTAGAGATATCCCAGGGCATGTTAGGATGATCCCACTCTTGCCACTGAGCAAATCTGTTTGAGTCAGCAAAGGAACACTGTATACAAGCATAAAAGCACAGACCAGAAGTTTGGTTCCATCAGGAGAAAACCTCGGAAAGGCATAAAAGTTGGCTCCAGATACAAGAGGTGTTACAATCTGTTTCTCAGTATCAATGATCACCAATGTATTCACCACAGTGGAGGGCATGTTGTTAGTGTGATCTTCGAGGATAGAGACAAGGATTTGTGGGTTTGTTGGATGAACATCAAAGCAAGCAAAACGAAACACCTTGTTATCTGCAAGTTTTGGTTAGTAAATCCAAAGCAGTGAATAAAGAACATACCAGGTGTAACTGGCTCAGCTTGACTGCCTTCCTTCACTGCAACTTTATACAATCGAGTATTGCTGAAATCGGAATAATATGCAATTCCATCACGAACAATCACTGCTGCACCACCATATTCATGCACTTCCAGTCCATACATTGACCTCTTTCCCTATTTCCCGGCCAGTTTTAGGGTGTACAAGAACACATCAGCCTTTCTCTGCAGGATGTCTGTCCAAATGGTACATCTCAGAAGTAATATCATCGACTATTATCTCTTCCGCTGAAGTTGTCTATGAGAATTCTGAATCAGTATGGTTGAAGGCAAGCGGTGAAATAACTGACACTGCCAGTGATGCACTCTATGGTGATGGGGGACTTCCAAGTACTGTACAGGGCATGCTTGCTCATTGTGGTACACACCAAAGATTTCAAACCGGCAGGCACTTATGCAGCATTCATTTTAATTTCTACTCAAACTCTACAAATCATTATATATATGTGAATGCCTTGTACATGTACAATGCTATAAAACATTGCCATTACACATGAGGAACGAATTCAGTCCATTGCACTTCTTCTAGTGCACCCAAAGGAAGATCTCGGAGCAGTACAAATGCTAAAATAAATGTAATTAGTCTGGCAAGGATGTAGAAAGTCAAAACTATTCAGACAGCACACCTACCTATTCGGACAAGGCCCGTTATATATGGAGAGCTACCAGTGATGTCACAAATAATTAGTACAAGATCCAGTGTTATTATCACAGCTGGAGCAATGGTTATACACAGGGAAGTTATTTGCCAAAGACATTGCTCGCCTAAGCCAATGCGGCCACATGACCAACTTGCTGTAGCTACTTCACGAGTATGGAAGGACCAAGGAGAATTTCTATCTGAGCCTTAAGCGTTCTACCAAGATCCATATGCTACCACGCATCTAGACTCAAGACCACGCAGAACTAGGAGTAATAACTAGTCTCCCATTGGCGAGGAAAAACATAGAATACTTCCGAGGGCTGTCCTGCTAAAGGAACTGGCAAGTCCTGTAAAAAGGCAAATGACTCAAGTCAATTTGGACCAAAATCCCAAAGTTGACCCAATCAAGGAAGACAAATGAACAAGGCAGAGAAATGATGAGGCCAAACCATAGTACACATGCACATATGGACAATATTTTATCTTTTCCTATTTACTTGTTCTGTTTCGCTCTATCCTGCTCAGTTTCTCTCATTTTCCTATTTTATATATCTCACTCAGTATATAAGGGTAGCTACTCTATCTTGGAATAACAAGTTAGACTTGATACCTGAAATGCAGTTCTATCTTAGGACCTGTACAGTATTTGACATCTGCAGGTGGATAAGATTGGTCTATACAACCTTTGAAACGGGTGGCCTTCTTGTAACCTCGATAACACTGAGGCAATTCATTCTACTTCCCAGCTATTAAGTTAAGCGTTCCTGGTTTTCATCTCGGAGGGAGGTCACATCAGTCTTGTGCGCGGGACCACAGGTGGAGCCTAATGTGCACATCTCGCTGAGCCCGTTGTTGATTAGGAAAGGTCTTGGACCCAAGTGTTGGCTTGGTGTAGTTTTAGGGAGGAAGCTCCTCGGAGTGTTACCTAGCTTACCAACTTGTTTTACCTCTTGCCAGCTCTTCACTGAGTGTGTTAAAAACACCTACTTGAGTGACTTGCGCGGTGGTTGTATAAGCTTGTTAGGTAGCTCGCAGGATTCCCTGAGAGTTGGAGTATCATTGCGCAGCAGCAACATAAAGGCTCCCGATTCACTCTAAGTCATTTGTTGAGTCGGCGTACTTGACCTGTGCTTGGGTGTTTCACCTCGGATATGCAAAGTTGTTTGTTGAGTTGGCATACTTGACCCGTGCTTTGGTGTTTGCTTTTCCTCTCAATTAGTTCAGCGTGTCGTCATACATTAGTTGACTTCTCACAACCTTCCTCCAATACAAACCTCGTTCATTTGCACTGCCTGTGCCTCTGTTGAGTACTTTCTTTACAAATCAAATAGTAATAGAGGGAACCTTTGACAACCTCCTTCCTTGCATTAATTAAACCTTTTGGATTAAATCTGATCGGGGTGATTGTTGTTTGGTTGGTTTTCATACCTAGCACAAATCTAACTCATCAACAGGAATTGGAACACCCAAGCCATGCAATGGATATAGGGTTTTAAGGTCCAATTCAATGAACTGCGAATAAACTGTGAATTGCATTGCATTGCACTGGAAAATGAATTGCTGAAGGCTGCACTGATGCACAGTTTGAATCAGTGCCAGTTCATGGTGCATTCAATTTTTGAAAATTACTTCAACTGCCTTGCATCAGTTTAAATCTGTGTAAATGAATACTAATACAAACAGAGCTTTGGGCACTCTTATCATGCTGACATTACATTTCCAATAGTATATACATGATAAACAAGACATTTACCAGCTAGGTTGGCATTATTATGTTGAGGTACTCTATCTTTAGATGTAAGAATGACTGGTTCCAGCCAGTTTAAATTGTGAATTGCATTGAATTGCACTGAAAAATGCACCACTAAAGATTTCACTGATGCACCATTTAAACTAGTACCAGTTTACAGTTCATCCAGGTTTCAAAAAATCTTGCACTGGTGCAATTCATGATTCATTGAAAATTTAGCAAATAAACTGAATTGAATTGGACCTTAAAAACCTAAATGGATAGCGCCAAAGAGCGCTCCAATAAGCATCTCCAATGCCATTGGGTATCCTACAGTGAATATTTTTGTCAATTTCCCTTTTGAATATTGCATTGGGCGTGAACCTCCATGGAACAGAGGTACATGTGTATCAAAGCTAGAAAGCTTCGGTGACAATGGGTCTGGATTGGGTTGAGAATCAGGAATGGTAAGGATATGGAGTCTATTGTCCAAGTCCAAGGGCCACAGCCAAATGAATAACCTCAAGATTATGGTGAGTAAAGTCCAAAGTGTTAGAAAGAACAATGCGGTCCCAAAGAGCAAATTCAGGAACAACAGGAGAGCAGATTTAAATGCTTTTCAAAACTGTGTAGGTTCCTGAGTAGAATGTACTACTGAAGGAGCATCTTCCAGAGGACTGGTGAGTGTTTTGTTTGGTGAAGGTTTGATCTTGTTTATCCCTGAAGGAGCATCTTCCGGAGGAATGATAAGTGTTTTGTTTGTGAAGGTTCATTCTCATTTATCCCTGCAGTTGATTGCACATAAGAGGAGGGATACCTTGGTACAGTATCCGAAATACTCAATGCGCTGAATAGAGGTCCATACTGGAGGTACTAGTAGCACCTAGTGCATCAAAGTTGACATGGAGGTCCATACTAGAGGTATTAGTAGCACCTGGCGCACCAGATACTACTGAAAAGTTACTTTGTGCTGATAGGGTATACATCTTGTCATTGAGCAAGCCAGCATAAGGGACTTGAGAAGAAGCCAGTGGTATCAAAATGGGATGACATACATCCAATGGCTTGTTCCACCATAACGCATACATCAGGAAGTTTAGAAAAGCAAAAGCAGCAGTGGTGAGCTCCAGCTCAGAGATAGGAAGATGCTGTACTGCTCTTGAGATGACCTGTGCCATGAACCAGGTAGTTTGAACCAAAGCAAGTGTCTTCCCCAGTGCATCACCTTTGCTCTTGTCCATAATCTCAGAGCAAGGAATAGAAGGAAGGGAAATAAGGCCTTTCAAAAGGAGAAAATGAAGATCATCTGCCTGTATAACTCTGATATGTTCTCCGGAGGTACTAGTTAGCATGAACTCCCATGATAAGGAACATGCCATGAGTCAATGTCCAGTTATGGCCTGCAAAATTGTTAGTATCCAAAGATGTTGACTAGTATACTGTCGCACTCACAAGCACAAAATTGATGGAACATTGTCAATGAACTTCTTGCATAGCACAATTGGTTTGCGGCCCATACAATGGTGCAATGAGTGCAGCAGCTAATATCTTTATGCAACTCCAGAAGATCTGTTGATCTGGATCATCCAGAGCAGGTATATTTGGACATACGGCTACCCAGGTGCATGCAAAGATAGTGGTAAGACAGCTCCAGACAATCCCAGGAGTTGTACAGGTAGATCCACCTGAATCAGCTTAAGCAGAGTTGCCGGTGCCCATAGGATTAGGGAGAGCGATCCTTGCTGAATGAAAAACAGGAATGTAAGGAGGTACATCCCATGGGACACAAGCTTTCGATAGGCCTGGAGGGTTTATAGGGAAAGCTATAGACCTTGCTTCAGCCTGTGCATGAACATCATACCTATCAATCACCTGGACTGACATGTATACATCTACAGGAGTACGTTCCAATGTGGTAGCCTCAGCTGTTGCCTGGATCTTCTCAAAATCAGAAAATCCAATCAACAAAGACGGTCAGACAAACTTGATTGATGTAGGGACAAACAAAGGAGGAGTTGCTTTGACCAGAAGATCTGAACTACAAGAATATGAACCATACTCTTGAGGTGCAAACATCTTCACCAGGATAACATCTGTCCACAAAGTGTCGTCAGTATCAAAAGTCATAGAGATCAATTGTGTCCAGGACTCAAAAATTTGAACTCATACTTATTTATCATCCAACTGAATTCCGTTGCCTCTGCACCCCCCAATATGCTGATCTTGTTCTGAAATTGGTTGCATGAAGGCAGTCTGTTGTAGGAATCAAGGGTTTTGGAATCAAGGGTTTTGGAAAATGGTATAGGATGTCTGTTTTGCAGTATATTCATTGATATCTTCTGCGTAAACACCCTTGAAGCTGTAGCGCAAACAGAGGCTACAGCAGCGAAGGAGTTTTCATATGCAGTGAATATTAATCATAGCGGAAAGAACACGATTACATAAATACAATCAAAGATGATCCTTGAAATCCAAAGAAATTTTTGAATGATTTGGTTGGAGATGTCAAAGTTCAAATGGAGCGCTCACCTTATTTAATAAACAATTTCAGCTCATGACCATCTTGCATTCTTCCTTCATCAGCAGCTTTATCATAAGGTATTACCAACACATCTGGTTTCTCCCAAACGTGAATAATGAGGCAAAGAGTTGAGGTTGAAGTTGTGCAAGTTGAAAATATCAAAACTAGACAGTGAAGATGCCTGGCAGTGAGTTGTATAACTCAATGCACACCATGGTAGACAAGTAGGTATGAAAATCTAGATATAACAAACATCAGCTTTGTGAATGAAACAAAATTTGAATAAAATGTACCAAGTTGCCAGTATCATCACCAACCAGAGTAATGAATTGAATTCCTCACCAGAGAATCGCTGCATCAGCAAGGAGGGTGTAGCCAGCGGTAGTGAAGTGTCCAATAATAGCTGGAATCTGGGAGAGTAGAGATAGAACAGTGGCATTGACAAGTAAGTGTCAGTAGAACAAGTAGAACTGCTGGCAGGAATTAATTGATGGAAAAGGGACCCAAATTCAGGCTGAAAGAAACAACACTCCAAATACCTAACGACATGGGAGAGATTGAGGCAACACAGGGTAGGATAGAGGTCAGGGCCTGGTAGCACTAGGCGTTCAGCCAGGAAGCCAGAAAGCGCAATTCCAAGGCGAAGTATGATACTGGGAAGGAATAGATGATTGAGGGAGAACTCAACCAGAATCTTCAAAGAAGAAAATGAGGATATATAAATTTGAAAGTATTGAAAATGTACCAATGAAGATCATAAATGAAACAAGCTTCTTTCTCCCATGAAAGAACCTGACTTCCAATCAAAGGTGGCATTGGAGCAGTAAGATAATGCAAAGCTGGTGAGGGAGGAAGCAAATGATGAGCAGCTAGAGCATTAGGGAGCCAGTGCAATTAATTTAACCCAAATCAACAAAACCAAAACTGCTGGAGGATGGGACAGCAGAATGGAGCCAGCTAACAAGCAAGGGCAACAGTGTCTTTGGTGTTGATTCCTGAGGCATTATTGAGAGCTATCTTAGACCAGTTTGACCTGAAAGTGGGGCAGTTCCAATGTAGACAGGCCAAAAAATTGTCTGGCATCATGACATTGTAATATAGGAAAATGCCAGACGGATGATACTGTACCTGTTGGATGAATAAGTAAGTTTAAAAAGGAAGTTGCAGAAACACAAACATAAGATGGAGGCACCTAATTTGTCAGCCCATGCACCTCCCACTCAGCAGGTGAGCAGTCCCCATTAGGTTTACCAACTCGAAAAATTTTAAGGGAAAGAAGCAAGATGTTGGAATCTTTCCCTCCTAAAAAAGGACACTAATCACATGAGTAATTTCCAGGGTGAAAGAGACTTTTTCCCAGAATCTTTCTCTCCCGAAAAAGAAAGTTAATTACATGAGTAACTTCTGGTGCGAAAGAAACTTTTTCCCAGAATATTTCCCTTATGAAAAGGGACACTAATCACATGAGTAATTTCCGGTGGGAAAGAATTTTTTTCCCAGAATTTTTCTCCTATGAAAAAGCAGCTAAATTCCAGCCATGATTATCATTCTTTTTCACCGAGAATAATTGCCACCTTTTTTGAACAAAATTTATTATGAAATAGTAGATCTTTCTCACTGTATATTTCACACATGAAAGATATCCTTTTTCAGGCGCAATCATTGCTGAAAAAGAAACTCTTTTATTTTGATAATTTCAGCACTAATTCCATAAGATAAAATGCTGAGCTCGCGGTGTGTGAATCCCTTTGGTCAAATGCATATGCAACCATACACACAAGCAAGAGATATTTCAATGCCTGTGCTCATGGGATGTTTTGGAGGAACTTGGTCCAAGGCTTGCTCAATTTGTTCAAATGCGTGTGCCAGGTCTGAAACATTTTGGGTTTCAATAAATCAAATCAGACTGTGACATCCTGCATCATGGAGTAACACAAGAGGGGTCAGCCCTGGTGGCCCTCCCATAAGGTAAGAGTCTTTGTGGATAGGTCATCTGCACTCTTCAGATAATCAGTCCTCTCCTTAGATGACGTGATTCCTGCCAGAGCGGTATACAAGAACGCCAAGTTCCTGACTGTTGTACAGAAATATGGATGGCTCAGAGAGGAGGATTCATACTCGGATTTTTGAACCAAAGTATTCATGCTTAAATTGGCCCTTTGCCATTTCATTCCACGCAAATGCACCCTCCTGAAGCATCATCAAATGATGAATTGCATAAGAATGTGTGGTCGTGAACACTGTTGATAATTTCTTTGCGTTCCTGGGTATATTGACCAGTGGGAGTGAACAATGGAGGGACCGGATTGAGCTGAGGAATGCCTTTGAGAGGACCTGTCGGAAAATGGCAAATTACACGGAATTTCTCTGGGAGCGTTGTCAGAACAGGAGTAGTACGCCTGTGTACTGGCCTGTAGCGCTTCTTGGCAGTGGCATAAATGGGAATGTTTACAGAATTATCATTAGGAAATAGTGGTAGATTGGAAAATTGGGCTGGGAGATTTGGAAGAACAGAATGGAGGGTGGGAGAAATAGCAGAAAATGTAGGAGACACAGTAGGACCCGCAATGGTGGAGCATTGAAGAATCAATGCATACATTGAAGCATCAAATGAGAAGTATGCGTGAGCATGATAGAAAGCAAAACTGAATTGTTCAGCACTCGGTTCCAGACTGAGGATGTCAGATTTAAGAGAAATAGAAATATTAGCACTGAGATTTGATAAGTCAGATATTAACTCCATCTCATCCACCTCAATGGCGACCAAGACTTTGTCTCCATCTTTTAACTTGTCAAACTCCATTGGTGGCAGTGGCACAGCATCAAGGGTATAAGCCACTCCCCTCTCCACTTGCCTAATTTCTCCGGTCCCTACCATCTTCCTTGCAAAACCACGGAAGCTCTTGAGGGATGGTTGGAATAGTGATGACTTTGTTGGTATTGGGATCAGTGAGGGTATAGTGCTGGTCACCAGATAGGAAATTCTAGACATGGGCTTGGGTGAGGACCTCAAAAGTATGACCCAGCAAGATGTCATATGCAGGCGAATCAAGGATATGGACTTGAAGGAAGGCAATTATGTTGCTGAACCAAAAAGGTATGTCTTTTGCGACTCCTAGAGTCTAATCCATCTTATCATTTGCACTTTGCAGTGGAATACAACATTTCAGATTGAAGGATATACCCAACACATTGCAAGATGCATCTGACATGGCAATAATGCTGCAACCACTGTCCACCACACAATGGACAGGACATTCTCCAATGAGAGTGTTTAGTGCACGAATGCTGGCTGATTCTTTGGCCATGTAGAGACCATCTCCTTCAGCAGCATCTCCAAACTCCTGGAAGAAAACCGCTACTGGATTGAGAGGGTCTGAATTTGCAAATGGAAGCATGTCCATTGCATTGTCTGGACCATGAACCAGGTAAGTTGGTTCAGCTTTGTGAAGGAGATTTCCGTTGACACCAATTTGACGGCTGGTAACACTCTCCTTCACCTTTCTTCTATACTCAGGCGCGATTGCTAACAAATTGTCTTGCCGAATAGACACCACACTCGAGAGTCCTGCCTGGACAACACGCTCCACCGCTGCCTCTGTCTCAATCAGGGCATGGTATTGAAAGTTACAGTTGTCCTCCTTTGGAGGGACACCAACTGTTCTTTCTTGTGGAGGAACGTAATTGGGAGGGAGTTTGCTGATAATAGGCTTTGGAGGTCTCACTGGACCTGGGACTGGAGGTATTGGTTGGGAAGGTTTGGGATCGGTAAAAGCAGGAGGAGGAGGAGGAGTGGTATTGGACTTGGGTTTGGAAGCCTCTTTATTAAGTGCATCTTTATTGTTGGATGCTTTCGCTGCCCAACATGTCTCCATTTTGAAGATAAGCTGACAAATCAACTCAGCCTCTGGGTCTTCCTCATCAACAGAACTCATCATATACGACGCTGCTTTTGCAAGCATTGAGGGACCTTGGAATCCACGGAGGGTATAGGATGAATGGGAACTAATGTCAACTCCTGCCAAAGGACCTGGTGCAACTTGTGGAGATTCCAACAACCAAGATTTCTCTGACAGATGAGCCTCGAAATAGCATTCAAAACACTGCTTCAAGGTACCTTCCATGTATTGTTGATTACGTGGAAGACGCTGACCACTCTTTAGCTGTACAAATCGATTTGCATCATGTTCTATCCATCCCTTGTCAACCCATTCTTTTAGGTCAACGCAAGAATCAAAGTTGGGACTATTGCAATCATCCCAGAAGCACTTGTTGGAATGGTTTGACTTTGGAGGGTGATTTCCCCCACTGGATTGGGAGGAGTTATTGTTTTGAGGTCTGTTTTGATTCCACATTTCTGTGAACATAGTCATAAACTGATCGAATTTGGAGTCTGCAGGCTCCATCTTGGGAGTGACTGCTGCTGTTGTGGAGGAAACGGGGACCAGCAAATGGTCCCCAACGCTAAAATTACCACCTATCACAGTGGTAGATGCGTCGGAGAGGAGGAACTCTATGGCTTCGCACAGTTCCTTAAGTGAGTACACTTGACCTTTGATTTTCTTTGGGAAACTGACTTGCAACCTCGTATCTAGGCAAAGTCGGATGGAGTTGGGGAATGCCTGCACATAAAAGCTGGTGACCTGGACCCCAGATAGGATACCATGCTCTTGAAGGGAATTGGCAACAATGGATAACTTTCAGTGGTAAGTACCAAGTTCTTTGCTGTTCGATATTCCAGACTTAGGAAAACTTGCTGACAACCTTCTTCAGGTCCTCGGTTGTTGCCTCTGCCACCTCTAATGCACCAGGATAGTGGGACAAGACTTCTGTCTTGAATTTGCCCCACAATTTGGCACCATCTTTGAGCATGGGGAGGGTTCGCCAGAACCTCATCAATTCAGGATCAGTGTAGCAAAGAACTCCTTTCTTCATCTCCGCATCATTTGTGTCGATACCTGCAGCTTTCGCAACCGTTTTAAATTCCTCAAAAAAGGTAGGAAGCTGTTCTTTGTACTTTGAATCCCACTTAGGAGCTGAACGCTTGTTTCAAGCAGGGAGGGGTTGAGTAGTGGCCATCTGCAGCAATGGTATTGGATTTGGAACGGAACTGGATTGGTGAGTAGACCTTGGACTAGCTCTGGTATCTGGACTAACCCTTGGACTAGGGTTTGGATTGAATCTCCTTGGACTAGGAGTTTGGTATGGAGGAGTATCTGGAGGTGTAGATAACGGAGAAAGAGATGGATCTAGTAGGGAAAGCTGATTGTGTGCAGCTTCATTGTCAGGTACAGGTTTGAAAACGTCCGAGATTTCAAAGCTAAGCTCAGCGGATTGTAGAGCAGTGAGTAGCTCTTGTGACTCTGGAGAGAGACAATGGTTTCTCAAGCCTTCTCAACGAGGTCGAGACATCTTGAGGAAATAGGGGCTTTTGAAAACAACACTGGATTACCCCCTCGCGGTGAGCTCCAGTTGTAAAGCTAGTTTCTGCGTGTACTCAGAAATGGGCTTCAGTTCTTGGGGGATATCCAACAAAGTTTGCAGAAAGAGGGAGATTGATTTGATGAAAGTAGGAAGTAAGTTAGTAAGTACTGTCCGTACACAGATACGTAGATACCTAGGCTCTATGTATAAGCGACCAGATGGGTAATCTAAATCTATAGGCTAAACTAATGGTAAAACAAGTACGGCGTGTATGGATATGGCTAAGTATAGTAAGTATCTATGAGTAATAAGTACTGTCAAGTCCAAAGGACTTGTCGTGCTTCATACACATATACACGCCTATGAGGTGCGACAGTGATTCATTGCCAGACTTTTTGTACTTGTCCATCAGTGCTCTGGCAAGAAAATTCAGCACTATGGGATGTCTGTACACTCCTAGTGCCTTGATAAAATATCCTTCAGAGCGACCAGCATCTGTGTTCACCACTGTGTGAGATCAAGAGCAATACCATAAAGCATTTCCAAAAGCAGTGTAATAGTCTATCAGGCCAGGGCTGAGCCGTCATCCTCTGCTTTGGAGCTGAGTCTCGTCAACCATCTCCAAGAACTTGATGGTGTTTGAAACATCTGAGCTCGGGTCGTTGGACATGTCTCAATGGATCATATAGTAGGTGCCAAGCAGGGTCAGACACAAGTGTCGCAGGAGTTTTTGGGGTGATTCCAGTGTGGGGTATGTGGCGAGCAGTTCGCTGATTATTTCCTGACAGAGACTAATCTTTTCATCTCTGCTTGAATAATTCCGGATTTTTTCGTACAGTGATTGTCTTTCGGCAAGGTATGCGAACAGTTTTTCATCTGGTCGACTCTTAGCCAATCCTGAAATTCTCAGTCAGTCATCGCCAAGAATATAAAAGCATAAGACTCACTGTCAACTTTCAAGTAGAGCAAAAATAGAGAGTTGAAAATTCAAGTGCAAGTAAATAGCACCTTAGGGGGAGTCGATGTCCTTTATGGTAAAGGAGAAAGTTGCGATCTAATCAATTATCTTTGAATCTTCTAAGCTATTGAGCAGGCGTTCCGCCACCAATGCCACCCATGCTTTCACCATGCACCACACCAGGGATCTGTAAACTTTGTTTATATCATTTTTTCAAGAGTGACTTTTAGAAGGCTTATTGTCATGAGACAATCTCGATGTCTAGACTAGTCTTGTTACTGCCAGCGCCGGTTTCGTTGAACTGCCTTTGTTCATTAATGCTCCAAGATTTTTCATCGATGCTCCCAAGTTGCTGTTGAATCAATGAACTTACATCTGTCTAGTTGTGATAGCAAACCAACGTGCAGAAGGAAGCACAGTAAAAGCAAGGCAAAAAACAGTCATGGGCCATGGCCCACTAGTGTGGTCACTGCTGTATTTGCGTATATACATTCTGGACATTCAGTAATCATATGGAAATGAAGTCCGGTATGATTGAATTCTACTAGGCCCGCACCAGAGTATCCACAGAATAAGAGGAAGAGCCTGTCGTTCCAAAATGTAGAAGTCGAGTTTTCAAAGTGTCTGTCTTCTTCCTGATTCAACGGATTCTTTTATTTGAGCACTTGAACTTGAGGACGAAGTGTAGTCGATCAAAGAGTCACCTCCGAGCCGTGTCAGCGATTCAACTTTTCACTCTGGCTTCACGTTGACACTCAGACTGGTACCAGAAGTCACATCTTCAAGGGCTGGAGCGGCAGCAGCGACTGCGGCTGCCTGGTTCTAGTGAAGTAATAGTAATAGAAAGATATAATATCGAGCAGAAAATGCAAAAGCACTTTAATGGAAGCTACAAGTATTTAAGCCTGCAGAGCAGTCTGCGTCAGTAAAATCGAAGAGAGGAGAATGGATTCTGGAATTAGGAGGGCACGACGAAAGAATGCTGAAAGAAGAAAAGAAGACTGACCCTGATTCCATTGCTTTCCTTCAACGATATGTTCATTTGGGCATCTGCGAATCCAAGCTCTTCGGAAGAACCACTATGATTCCTACGGATTAAGGCGCCGGCTGGTAAGCTAGGGACTGTCGAAGGGCTAGAAGTTCATTACGACGATTGAGAGCTTCTTCGAGGTCAAAAGCGAAACGTTTGTTTCAGTGAGTCAAGACTGGACACCAATATTATTACAAGCGCCCAAACCTGCACCTCACTTCTTTCAACTAGTCACTTTCATAACGATCACTCTGTAATTAACAGAATTAAAATGCAAGCCAGACAACCTCGAACACATCAAGAGTAATCACTCAACTCGAATTTGTGCTTTACAATCCTCGGGTGTCGATCCAGGTGAGCTTTACGCTCCAACCCTGCCATGAAGCGACGGAATCCAAACATCCACACCTTCTGCATCTCTCCTACGCCGCCGAACTCGAGTCCCAATCCTAACGGCCATCCCGCGAATTCCGATCTGGCCTCCATCGTCATAAAAATCAAAAACAAGAAATTCTTCCTGCATATCGAAGTTGCGAAGAGTACACGCACATGGGCAAGAAGACGATTTGCGGATGGGTTTAGAGCGGTGTATGCCAAGGGTTGGCGAGCCTGCGGAGTTGCTTTCCGAGGCCTATGCTGCGATTACGACGATTGCGCAGACGCAGAAGCAACAGAATTCGGACGACGGGCCAAAAATCAGAATCCGAGATATCGTAGATGGAAGCAAAGATGCGGCAGATGCAAGTCGAGCTGGACGACGTTCAAGTAGAATTGGACGTTACGAGGTCAAATTTACAGAGGATAGAGAAGAATAATGAGATGTTGGAGGATGCGGTGAAGAGTTTGAGATCTCAGGTGAGCGTCCACGGGCTTCCGTCTTAGTTAAACTGATTCGCTCGCTTATAGCATGGTACAAATCCACGCGATGTAGGTTCTGTCGGATAGCGGAGGAACACACCATCTGCGTCATCCTTTTCCATCCACGTATCTACCTCCGACCTTCCTCCCGGTACAGGTCCTTTGACCGGCATATCCTCAATAGCCAGCCCAACTCTTTCCGCATCGATACCTCCCTCCGAAAGCGCACAGGCGATGCCTCCGCTGCAAGCAGGAATCCAGGTTCCTCAAATTCCGATTCAGCTCTTCATCATCTTCATTCTCGTCTGCGGCGAGTAGTCGTCCGCAGACTTCCACACCTGCATCTGGTCCGGAATCGAGTCCGGTTATACCTCCTGCAGGTGCAAGCCGTTATGCCTCGTTATCTTCTTCGTCGTCGTCTAGTGCCGCTGCCGATGATGATGCCTACGCTAAATGGAGACCTCGCAGCTCAACTATACTCCCTCCGACGTGACTTCGAGAATCTCAAATCCCAACTCTCACGGGATAAAGACGAATTAGCGAAGAGTAGAGAGGAGCTGGGGAAGAATAGGGAGTTGTTGGAGGTCGAGGTTAGGAAGAGGGTGAAGGAGGAAGAAGGAAGGAAAGCGTTGGAGGAGGAATTGGAGAGTTTGAGTGAAGCATTGTTTGAGGAGGTTCGTCGCCCTTTTTCTCCTTTACATCGTTTCCTTGGTATTAATACTCCTTCCCTCCTCCTACAGGCAAACAACATGGTCGCAACCGAACGCAAACCCCGCGCTCAGTCCGAGACAAACCTCCGTCAGCAGCAGGAAGAGCTGAGGGAAGAGTTGAGGGAGGCACAGACACAGAGGGAGGCGTTGAAGAGCGTGTTGAGGGTTGTTGAGATGGAGATGGTTTTGTTAAGGGCGGGCGGGACGATAACACGACGATGAAAATGTACCAAAAACCTCGGAATCGTACGCTGTCCTCCCGCAGACTGGGTCTACAATTTCTCCATATCCTTCTGCGCTGGAGGGAAGGAGGTCCAGGTCCAGGTCCTCATCCAGAGACGGAATCACCTCTGTACCTTCTTCGAGGCTAGGGATACCTCGTGAGGACATAGAGGCAGATTCGCAGAAATACGCGGAGGTGGAGTCGTCATTGCAAACATTCGCAGCAGCTGTGCCTCTCGCACTTTTATTACCTCCTTCGCTTCGTATTTTCAGTACCTTCACTTCCCACACCAATTCGACAAGTCTACAACACCTGCACCTGCGCATTCCACTATCGTATTGGAATCACTCCCCGCTGTATCCGAGAAAGTGGCGGAGGCGGAGTCGAAGGATCGTACATTCGAAACGACGCGCTTTTTCCTCTTTCTCCCCACGTCCGCTTCACCTTGTCTTCCTGCTTCAATTATACTGCTTTTGTCTCTACCTCACACTCGAACAACAGAAATAGCCCTCCTTCCATCCAAGATCGAACCATCCGTGTCTGCTCATGCCCCTATCCGAAATCTGTCGATATTCAACCCTCGTCATCTATGATGTAGCTGGATGACAGATGTTAGTACCGATTGGTGCAGGGAGATTCCCATATCGATCCCTCATTCTTCGGGTTCTGGTTCTCGAATCGATACTGCTAGCCGCAATGCCTCGACCGCGACCCTTTCCTCCCACAAGGTCCATGTCAAGCGGGAGATTTGTTCAACGCAGGCGGAGAGGATTCATTGAATGGTGTCCTCTGTTTGTTAAACATCCGCGGGCTGTGAGTGCGATTGCATGTAGCAATGGGAAGGTTAGACGGGTGTATTGGAAGGCTGGGCGAAGGTTAGTGCTGCTTTTGCTCCAGCCTCATGGACGAAACTGATTCTTTCCACTGTGCTCCCAGGTCCGTCAATCAATCAAATAGACAACGTGTTTCGAGATTAAGAAAAGCCGTAGGGAGGTTGGCGATAGAGGATGCGAGTGATGGATTGCTTTCGTTGCTTTCATTATGATCTCGTTATTCTACTAGAGGATTCAAGCTTCATTTTGTCTTGTCTTTTCTTTTCTTATACCTTTATCACACTTTGGTTCTTTTTGTACCTTTTCGCCCATTTTCAGTTCTGTATCACTTAACGACGCCCATTCTTACTCACGCACCTCCCTTTAACGCTGGAAATAAACCTCTTTTGCCTTGCCATTGGTCAGGACCAATTTTTCGAGAATGGCATGCTGAGGGGTGTTGCATGGACATAAGAGTTGTCTACCACCAATTAGAATTATAGTTCGATGCTTTCTGGTGTGCATCCACGTATTGATTATTTTCCCTCGAGGCTGTAACGGTCTATCTTCTTTCTCTCTCCGTGTGTAAAGGGAAGTAGGAGGAAGTGGAAGCGTTTGGATTCGGACCTCGATGAAGTATACCAGATGCGTAGAGTGGGAGGGCGGAGGACGACTCAGTCGAGGACATACTCAGTCGAGGCACCATTACTGAGCCTGGTCACCATATGCATGTCGATGTCACAACTACGAACATTAAGCCTTTTTTACGGGTTATTTACGCCTTTACGTCTCTCCATGAAGTCATGGTATTATGGCATTGTCAGCCTGCCCTGAAGTACTTCGTGAGTATTTCGGAGAACGTGACAGCGTGACATTCATCTCTTACATCGGAACCACCATCATCTCTTGCAATTACTGAAATGTTCAATCAGGCTCATCATTTCGACATCCATGGTGGAGACTTCAGCAATAATACCAATCATAACACCTATTATGGTGCATCTCATCCTCAGGGTAAGGAAATACCAATTTCAAATATTATAAAAACCAATTTCCTATTTAGACATCTTGAATAAGTTGAATCCTGTCAATGCCTCTTTCAAATTTGGCCATCATTCTCCTTGTTTGGAGGGAACTCGCATTGGAATCCTTGAAATGCTCATGAGATGGGCCAGAAATCGTCACAGTCAACCCATCTTTTGGTTGAGTGGCATTGCTGGAACTGGGAAATCTACTATAGCTCAAAGCTTTTGTGAAAGCTTGGAGAAAGATAACTTGCTTGGTGGAAGTTTTTTTTGCTCTAGGGAGTCAGAAGACCACCGAAATGTGGGAAGAATCATTCCCACTTTGGCATATCTTTTGGCAAAGCAATTTGAGCCATACTATGACCAGATTATAGCTGCATTGGAGGCAGATACAACATTAGCTTCCCAAAGTATCAAAAGGCAACTTGAACATTTGTTGCTGCATCCATTGCAAAATATCAATGTAAGTGAGGGATATTGGTATTTTGTCCTGGTCATAGATGCATTGGATGAATGTGAAGATGTGGATGCTACCCAAAATGTGATTTCCATTTTGACAGCAATGCCACCAGCTTTTTATTCACATGTACATGTCTTTATCTCCTGTTGTCCGGAATATTACATTCAGCAGGAGTTGGAGAGGACTTCAAACAAATATTTGTTTAAACTCCATGACATGCAAACTGAGATTGTTCAAAAAGACATCCAGCTCTACTTGCATAGATCTTTATGTCGCCAACCCATTTCTGACAATGATATTATTCTATTATCAGAACAAGCAGGCAAATACTTTATTTATGCCTTTACTCAAGTTCAATACTTGAAGAAAGCTCCTGGTAATGTTGCTTTCAGATCTAGGATGAGTGATCTTCTGGAAAATAAATTTGTTGCAAAGTCAATTGATAGCCTCTATAACCTTCTCTTGACCAAAGCAATAGATGGCATGCAAGCAAATGAGAAGGAAGGATGCAAAATATTTTATAAACTTTGTTGTGTCCCTATCTGATCCACTTTCACAACAAGCACTTTCAGAATTATGGAAACCTTGTGATGTTGATCAATTTAGATCTGTCTGAGTATCCCTGATTCTAGAAGAGACACCTATACACATCTTCCATGCATCTTTTCCAGACTATGTTTTGGACCAGAGGCGTTGCCATGTTGACTTTTACTGTAATCCAGACAAGATTCATCAAAAGCTGACCCTAGCATGTGTTAAGTACATGAACAAGAATCTGAGATACAACATACTTAATATGCAAATAAATGATCATGTGACATGCTTTTCCAAAGCACACATATCTTCATCTCTGCAGTATAGTTGCAAACATTGGATATTTCACTTGACTAAATGCAAAGGTCTTTCAAGGGAAATATGCAAGGAATTGGAGAAATTTTCCAAAACAATACATCTTTTTTTGGATGGAAGTCCTTTGCATTCTTCAATCAATTGAGAATGCAATCCCAGGATTGAAAGCTGTTTCAAGCTGGCTTCAAGGTATGTGATATTTCATAGTTAACACATGATGATTATATAATAATATCAAAATTTTACAGGAACACACCAATAAATGAATGTGAATTCTTTGATTCCACTTGTCTATGAGAAGTCGAAGATTCCTACAATTAACTGTTGGCCCTATCCAAATGTATCCATTACAGATTATACTCAGGAATTGGCTTGGCTACCTGAATCATCAATTTTACATGTAATACCGAAATGCTGAAGACAACTATCCCAAAGGTATTGTATGGCCTTCAAGATACTTGGGATGGATATGAATGATCATCAGAGTTACAGGGCTGATTGACTGTGCATAGAGTTTTCACCTGATGGCAATCACAGTTGTGTGCTGCACTGCTACTGATGCAGAACACATTCAGCATCTGGAATGTAGCCACTGGCCAGGAGCTTCAAAAATTTGTAGGACATTCTTTTCAGGTGCTTTCTGCATTGTTCTCACCAGATGGTAAACAAGTAGTATCTGGCTCTGTGACAGATAAACAGTCATTATATGGAATGTAGCTACTGGCCAGCAGGCTCAAAAACTTGAAAGGCCATTCTGGATCAGTGACTTGTGTATCATTCTCACCAGATGGTAAACAAGTAGTATCTGGCTCTAGGGATACTAGTAGAACAGCCTGTATCTGGAATGCAACCACTGGGCAGTTGATTCATATTCTTCAACATGGCTCCCCTCATGGTTTTGCTTCAGTTTGTTCTGTAGCATGTTCTCTCCAGATGGTACACAAGTAGCATCTGGCTCTAAAGATGGTATTATATCTATCTGGATAGCAGCCACTGGTCGAATGATTGACAAGCTGCATATTCATTATAGTTATAATTTACCTCTGGTGCATTCTCCCCAGATGGCACAAAAGTGGTGTCTAATAGTGATAAAGCACTTTACATCTGGGATATAGCCACTGGTCAGCAGATTGAAAAAGTAGGAGGATCGTAATGGATCAGCTGAATTCCGTGGCATTCTCACCTGATGGCACAAAATTGGTGTATAGCTCTAGCTAAAATGGTTCCATATCTGGAATGTAGCTACTAGATGCGCTGATGCCAAACACTTGAAAGGCCACTCTGATCATGTGCGTTCTGTGGCATTTTCACCAGATGGCAAACAAGTGGTATCAGGATCTGATGACAATACAGTACGTATCTGGAACATAGCTACAGGCAAGCAGATTCCCAAGCTTCGAAGCCATTCCAAAGTAGTGAAGTGTGTGGCATTCTCACCAGATGGTAACCAAGTGGCATCAGGATCTGATGATCGAATTGTCGATTATTTGGAATGTAGCTAATGGCCAGACAAATTCAAGAACTTGAAGGCAATTATCATCCAGGTGTCTTGTATAGCATTCTCACCAGGATGGCGAACAAGTAGTATCTGGCCACTTATGGAACGACTATGGTACCATTATCACATAACAGTTGATATTTGGAATGTAGCCACAGGCCAACAGATCCATAAATTTAAACGTCATTTGGGTTCAGTGAATTCAGTTGCATTCTCACCAGATGGTATGCAAGTAGTATCTGGCTCTTATGATGAAGCCCGTATTTGGAATGCAATCACTGGACAGTTGATCCATGTCCTTCGAGCTTATGGTACTCAGGTCACCTCTGTAGCATTCTCACCAGATGGTACACGAGTAGCGACTGGCTTTACTGATGGCATAATGTCTATCTGGATAGCAGCCACCGGTCAAGTGCTTGAACACCAGTGTAAGCATTGTACTCGGATAGACTCTGTAGAATTCTCCCAAGATGGTAAACAAGTGGCATGTCGCGCTATAAGTCCTGATGGAAAGACTGTCTATATAGCGGATGGAACTGAAAAGGTTGAATATCCTGCACATATCTTATGTCCCAAACAAGCATTTCCCTATCAAGGTAACTCAATCTTTGCCCATTCCATGTGTTTATTGACATGTTGTTTTAGATATGTACATATATAATAAAGCTTCGCATTTTTTGGAACCGTCGTTCAACTATCCTGGTTCTCGGAGACTTTGGATTTTACCCCAATATCAAGATATCTCAGTCATTGCTCAACATGGGCTTACTGTCTGCTTTGGTTGTAAATCTGGAGCTGTTGTAATTATTCAGATGCCACGGGAAGAACACACACAATTTGACTTGTAGTTAGGGGGCTGTTTACGAAAAAGTCTCTACTTGTATATTAATGAACCAACAGAGTTACAATTTATTTTGACTTTATGTACATTATTCATAATGCTCATCACTCCGCCTCCTCCACATTGCGACTCTCTAGTTCCTCCGCCGCCGTTGATGGAGATGTGCAGGTGATGAAGACTCACTTGACAGGGAAGGTGGGCTGGATTCGAATCCAGCAACAATGCCGCCGACAATGATGACAATGAAGGAGGCTGAAGTTCGGGATGGGGAGCTCAAGCCTCAAAGTTGAAAGTTGTCCAAAGGTGTGCAAATATTTTTTTTGACATCGTGTACATTTTTTATGTTGGAATATCAAAGGTAAATATATTCTATCGAACTATACATGGAACGCTTTCTCGTAGTCTCCACTTGTTTGTATCACCATCCCATGCACTCCACTGTTATCGTCTCGCAGACTCCACTCAGTCTCTCGCCATATCCACTTGCTCTCTCGCAGTACCCACTTTACCGTATGGACAGTAGCCACACATATTCACGCAGTAGCCACTTGCCCGATATATCATTTGTACTTAGGACTGCATATAAGCTTAGGTACCATACCCTGTAATAACACCGACGTCCCCCATCGATCTGTGTGATTGTTACTACTAAGTCCTGTGTGGACTTACTGCTGCTACTTCCTATTCAGGAACGTAACTCTAATAGGTTATGGGCCCCGGCCTTAACCATTGACGCATCTATTTGTGGACATAACTTTTGTTGATGTCACAACCTAGGCCTACTGCACCAGCAGCTCGCAGAACAGCATCAGGACAAGCTGCCGCCGCCGCCGCATCCAGCAGTAAACCAGCGCCTTTACCATTACAATTACCAGCCACCGATCATAAAGCACCTTGCGCTTCGAAAACTCATATAGCGGACAAAGACGAAACCCGCGACAGGTGGTGGAATCCAAGCGACCAGAAGTGGTTTGTTTGTGCTAAACAGCCTTGCCCGAACTGGTACGATACTCCTCACAAGGATACTAAATACGCTGCAGAATTACCGGATTATGCTGATCTACCTGATATTGTTCAGGAACAATTTATCAAAATCACAGAAAACAAAAGACAGGAGAAAAGACGTAGCGAACGTCTAGCTGGCAAACAGAAAGCCGCAGCCTCATCTTCATCTAATCCCACTCCAGCACCTACTCCTTCACCAGCTCCAGTTTTGTTACCGAAACAAGAGCCACAGCAAACACCACCTCCACTTCCACCGAATCCATCTCCACAACCATCTCCACAACAAACTCCACAGCCCTTACTGAGTAATCTTCCACAAAGATCTCCACCCTCATCTCCATCAGATTCAGGATCTGAAACATCAGGGGCATTTGAATCAGATTCCAACGACGACAATATGTCTAAAGCACTAAAAGCCTTTGATAAGGTTACAACCTTAAAGTCGGACGGATCAAACTGGGATACGTGGAAAACTCGAGTGGAATTCGCAGCCAGATCTATCGGCTACCAGCGTTATTTTGAATGGAATCCACATGTGACAACAGATCCAGACGCAACGGAGAATGATAGAGAAAAGGACAACGACCTTTTGAATGCTATCATTGGCAGGTTATCGGATGGAATATTCCGAAGGTATAGGAACTACACCAACACGAAGCAGTTGTGGGAAAATTTACTCGCTGATTATGATTCTAAAAAATGCTCTTACTGAATCATTTTTGCAAAGACGACTTCACACTATGCAATGCACGGACCCATCCAAGGTCAATAAACATTTGGATGATATGATCAGCATCCGCGACGACCTCACTACTAGGGGAATCGATATCAACGACGATATATTCGTCAACACCATCATGTCCTCTGTCCCCGACACCTTCAAAGCCACCATAAACGCATTGGCTGTTTTCTCCGTGAAAGCAGACAAAAAGCTCAGTCCTGCCGAGCTTATTTCCACCATTTGTGCTGAATCAATGGTACACCAAATGCGACATGATCACAAGAAGGAATCGGCAAACTATGCCGGTAACAGGGGAAGAGGAGGTTTCCGAGGTCGTGGAAATTCCTTTAGGGGAAATTCCCGAGGCAGAGGCAGAGGCCGCGGAGGATCAACGAGTCGTCAGGACTCTGTTTGTTACAACTGCGAAGGTAAAGGTCACTTTGGAAATCAATGTCCATCAGAGAAACGCAGTCAGGCCAACGAGGCCAAGGAGACGAAGGCTCCTAAAGAGAAGCAGAAGAAGAAGTCAGATGGAAACTGGAGAGATAGGCTGAAGAACAGCGAAGTGGCATCCTCATCTATGATTGAGGAAGTACCAGAGTCATCATGGGCAGCAATCGAAATTCCGCTAAGCATGGGAATCTTGTCTTCGATTTTTCCGAAATAGCTGATAAATTTGAATTAGCTCTTTCATCGCTGAGCAATCACAGATGTCAAAAATACAATTCTGATATAGTGCAAAACATCAAAGTCGACAGTCCGCCACCTCGTACTCTTAACGATGAAGAGGAGGAAGAAGTATACATTGACGTTAATCTCTTTCCTTCCTTCAAATTTGAATATGACACCAAAGAAGGAGTTGGAAAAGGTGATCACGCTTACGCTGCAGCCCACAGTTACGGAGCAATTCTTTTTGACTCCGGATGCTCTACCCACATGATGCCACTCACCGACGAACTCAGGAATCAACGGGAGATTCCAACGCGAGTCATCCAGGCCGCTAATGCGGAAACCTTCACGGCAAACATCTCCGGCACACTCCATCTGGGACTTCCAACAAACAAACAAGAAATAAGAATGTTAAAGCTCCCTAACACCCTTCTATGTCCAGACACTCCCAACACACTCATATCACTGGGAAAACTCGACGACGATGGTTACGCCATCCATACCGCAAATGGTAAAATGACGATCAGAGATCGCCAGGGAAATCTCGTGGGAGTTATCCCAAAGATTAACGGACTATACCAGATCCCATCACGGGAACATGCTTATTCGACTAAGATTGGCAGATTGGTATCTCTTTACGAGGCACACTGCATCTTAGGTCACCTCAACTATGCTTACATGAAGCATATGTTCCGAGATAACCAGGTTCAAGGAATCGGATTGGATCCAAAGCAAATGGACAAACCAGAATGCCACGCTTGTATGCTTGGGAAGGCATCCAGGTATCCTATTGCTCAGGTGCGATCATCTCCACGTGCGGAGAATTTTGGAGACGTCTTCCACATGGATGTGTGGGGACCATCACAAGTCAGGACAGTAAACCATTGCACTTACACGCTGACTTTAGTTGACAAAGCAACTGATTGGTTGGAGGAACCCCAAATGAAGTCGAAGGACGAGTCATTCGCACAGTACGTGGTTCTCCAAACAGGTCTCCAAACTCAATACGGCACAACTGTTAAAGTTCTCCACTCTGATCGAGGGGGAGAATTTCTCAGTAACGAATTCACGGCATATCTGGAACATATTGGGACACGACGACGTCGCACGGTACACGACACCCCGGAACACAATGGTATAGCAGAACGTGCACATCGAACGTTGCTTAATGCAGTTCGAAGTCTTTTGATTTCATCAGGACTCCCAAAATGGCTTTGGGGATTCATGATGAAATATGTGGTATATGTTTCGAACAGGACACCGAAGAAAGCCATCGGAATGGCCACTCCATACGAGAAACGGTTTGGTATTAAACCGGACATTACTAATCTTCGAATCTTCAGCAGTATTGTTTACGTTAAACGAGAAAAGGAACCCGGCAAATTGGAATCACAGGCTCAGGAAGGACGCTGGATAGGACTCAAACCCGAATCGAATGGTCACTACATCTACTGGCCAACATGTCACACTGTCACAACGGAGAGGAACGTAGTTTTCTCTGACAGGCAGATCCAACCCATTGAAGGGGAGGATGGAAATTTGGGAAATTTAGAAACATCGGTCACCAAGTCGGAACAGCCTGTCATACCAGTTCCAGAGGAGATTGCCGAAACAAATTGCACCAGACGAAGTATCTGGCAAACGAGTCAGATGACCCACCAAGAAGATCAGGGACGTCATTGAAGGACTTGGAGAAGGAAGTGATGAGTTGCGACATCTTACCGCATCTCTAGGTCAGTTACATCAAGAAATCGAATACTGATCCTTTATCTGTTGCCGAGTATGCAACAACCTGACAGCTCCAAATGGTACGATGCCATGAAGGACGAAATCTCCAGACTCCAGGAGCGTGGAACCTATACAATTGTCACTCCACCTCCAGATGCCAATATTCTCACATCCAAATGGGTCTATCAGACCAAGAAGGATGAACGAGGTCACATTACAGGACACCGAGCTCGTCTTGTTGTACGTGGATTTAATCAGATCCCAGACGTTGATCATTTCCCAGACGAAACCTTCACATCTGTCGCGAAACTTGCATCAGCCCGTGCCATACTTAGCATTGGAGCTAAGAAAAGCATGATTATTCACCAAATGGACGTGAAATCAGCTTACCTTTATGGGAAATTGGACAACAACGAGCGCATTTTTATGAAGGCACCTCCAGGCATAGATATAGGGGTAAAACCAGGTCAAATTTTACGGCTTAAACTCGCACTTTACGGACTTAAACAAGCCGGTCGACAATGGTACATGCGATTCAGGGAAATCATGACCCAACTGGGGTTTAAACAGTCTGATTTTGATCACGCTGTTTTCTATTGCACTAATCCCTTCACCATCATTTTCATACATGTTGACAACATGACATTGGTTACCGAAACCCTGGCCATCATGGAGAAA